>CM040246.1:165663987-165954768 GCA_022545495.1 Chrysanthemum lavandulifolium
TTGATGATATAACTTGTTAAGCGATGTTGACGTGTTTTCCGAGTTTGCAAAATTTTTTTTTTTTTTAGTTTGAGGGCAAAATTGCCATTTCACGCGTTTGAGATTTTAGGGTTTCTGAATCAATGCTTGTTTACGGACTTTGCACATATTGATCGGAACACGTGTTAATACAAATAAAGCGTAAAAGTTTATTCATATTTAGCGATCTCTTTGTGTTTTGTTGATAACAAATATAAAGTTATCATAAGTAAAATTATAAGGATACATGTTATTTTTGTAAAATATATACATTTGGTCATTTACATAAAAGATTGTAATAATTCATTTGTTGTAATAGTTTAATAGGATGGATATTATCAAGACCCATGACCCATACCCATAACCCAAGACCTATGACCCAATGTCTAGATACATTGTACCTTGTTGGGTACCCAAGGCTTATACCCATGACCCATGACCGGTTTGCAACCCAAACCGGACCGATACAACCAGTTAGGATCCACTTGGATTGCTTTGGATGGATCCCCAGTGAGGATCCGTGGGAACCATGCTACTGATGGAGTTTTTGCCTTTAAATAGTGAGCCTTTTCTTCATTGTTACTCACCCCTCTTCTTACAAACTCTCTTATATATTACTTCTCTCTTTTAATCTTAGATCTCTTGATCTATCTATTAGTTCTTCTTTCTTTTGTTGTGATTCTCATATAGGTCCTTATCAAAGGCGTGATCACGAGATACTACAAGTCATCCAAGCAAGGGGTCCTTGATTGATTTGTTCCTCTGCAAGATTTATGTAGCAAGATCTTGTATTTCATATTTCACATAGTTGTTGTGTTATAGTTGTGTTGGTTTGGTCCATACTGTTAAGGACTTGGTATTTAGCTTTGTACCGAGAAAAAGTGTAAGAGGCGTTGTGAGGCTTGTCCGCGTGTTGAAGGAGCTTGTTGACATAGTGCTTGAACTCTCGAGTGGGGAACTCGGGGGTGGAGTAGGCAAGGAAGGTGTCCTTGTGGCCGAACCACTATAAATCACATGTGTCACTACTCTACATCCTTTACTTTACTTGCTTTCATTATTTACTTTACTTGCTTTATACTTTATATCCATCCATACAATTCACATAAGATCGAATCTAAAGTTTTGAAACAAAACTTAAAATCGTGAAACTATTCAACCCCTTCTAGTTTTCTACAATTGGCATCATGAGCAAGGTTTACAAAATTTTAAAGTAAATTTTATTTTAAAAACATTTCGATCACAATGAGTTTTGAAAATTATAAAGAAGGGCAATCTATCAACGACCTCCACTACTTGAAACAAATGGTTTTATTTATTGGAAAAATAGATTTGAAACTTATGAAGTCAAAAGATATTGATCTTTGGTACATCATTTTGAAAGTGACTTTCAAGCCACTACAAAATATTAAAAATCGCAACGAAATAAACATCCTCTTGATCGCCTTTGACGATCAAAGAAAAACTTTCAAAAATAGTGAAGCTAAAATGGTTTTATATAATGCTTTACCCAAAAGGATTTTGAAAGATTTCTATGCTTAAAACCTCTAAAGAAATTTGGAATTCTTTATTTGTAACTCTGAAATCAACAATTTAAAAATAACAAAATAGATTTGTTTGTTCAACAATATGAACAATTTTCAATATCGGATGAGGATAGTATAGATAATTCTTTTGCTAACTTTAATACTATCATTACTTCATTACAAGCACTTGATGAGTCTTTTCTAGTTGTAATCATGTCGGGAGATATCTAAGGCGCTTCCATCTAAGTGGAGATCAAAGGTGGCCATCGAAGAGTCCAAAGACTTGTCAATCCACACTCTCGGCGAACTCATAGGCAATCTAAAGGTCTATGAGCTTGTCATTGCTAAAGACTCGAAGCCTCAAAAGAAAGAAAGAAACACAAATTTCTTTCCTTAAAAGCCAAGAAGATCTAAAGCGATGAAGAAACCTCTTCTTGGAAAGTGATGTGAAGAGTATGCCATGGAGGTAAGGGATTTCAAGAAGTTCTTTAAAAGAAAAGGAAGATATGTCAAGCAACCATATGACAACAAGAAGGGGTTCGGAAGGCAAAGACGACAAGAAAGCAAGGGATGAGCGCACATGTTTTAAATGTGGGACCCAATCACTTCATTAGTGAGTGTCCCAAACGTGACGAACAAAAGGCGTTAAGTAAGTGGTTCGTGGGGAATGAGTGAGGAGGAGAGCGAAGAAATTTGTCTCATGGCAAATGACTCAAACGAGGTTGTCCCGAATCTCTCTACTATAGTAGCTCATCATTAGATGATGAATCATTGCATCGTGAATATGATAAACTTTGCAAAATTATTCTAGAAGTAATTAACAAAAATAAGATTTTGAAGAATAAAAATAAATGTTTAGAAATGGAAATCATTGAAAAAGGAACTGTCTAGTATAAATCCGAGGATCCGGTAGGTGCATACCCGATAAGCATAGAAATAATGTAACTACATCATCTAGAACCAACCGTTATTATTAATCTGAAGAAACCAACCCATGTTCTTTGAAATGTCAAACAACCACCTCTACCAAATCAAAATCAAAGTTTGATGAAAAACAAAGGGATGTAATAATGTTTATCCGATTAGTAACCACCATCAAATGGGATGGAATCTAATGTACAAAGCGGTTTTCCATTTCAAAACTTTACACCATGGAATGCTTTCTCACTGTTTCATATATGCCTAACATGAATGAAATTTATAACACTAATGGACCCATGAACAAATGGGACCAAAATTTTGAGTTAATTGTTTTCTTAGGTATGCTTAAAGGTTGACCTAGATCGGATGAATGGATCAAGGATAGTGGGTGCACGAGGCACATGACCGGTAACAAAAGGCGTGTTTTCGACATATGAATCCTTCAATGGAGGAAATGTGGTGTTTAGTAATAGCAAGAGAAAAATTATCAGTAAAGGTACAATTTCTCACCATTAACGATGTTTGTCACGTAGAAAACCTAAACTTCAATCTTCTAAGTATAGGACAAATATGTGATAAAAAGTGCAACGTACTTTTTAGTGAAACCGTAGTAAAATTTTGACAAACGGTATTACTATAGGAAGAGGCATTAGAAAACATGGAGTCTATGTCATTAAAATCGGCAATGAACCTAAAGACAAACTTTGTCTTACTTCTATGGATGATACTTGACTTTATGGCATCGAAGATTGGGTCACGCCAATATGTGACTTCTTGATCGCTATCATCTAAAGAACTGGTAAGAGACCTACTCAAATTAAAATACGAACATCATTTTTGTGATGCTTGTAGCGTAGTAAAGCAAGTCCATGCTAGTCATAAAGCTAAAATATGGTTTCTACTACTAAGTGTCTAGAACTACTTCATATGGATTTATTTGGTCCATCCGCTATTCAAAGTTATGGAGGTAACTTCTATACTGGTTATAGTGGATGATTACTCAAGCACATGGACTCGATTTCTAAAGAATAAAAGCTGAAACGTTCGACCACTTTGAAATATTGAGTAAGAAAATCCAAAGACAACTAAGAGTCCTATAGTGTCAATTAGAACGGATCATGGTAGGAATTTTATAATGAAGTGCAATTTGGAGCTTTTGTGATGCTAATGTTATTACTCACAATTTCTCGGCTCCTACTTTTCGACAATCAAATGGGGTAGTTGAGAGGAAAATAGAACCCTACAAGAAATGAGTCGCCCCATGATTAATGATCAATCTATTCCTCAAAAATTTTGGTGCAATGTCATCGACACAACAATCTATATACTTAACCGTGTCCTAATTAGACCATTCTTAGGTAAAACTCCATACGAGTTACTTCAAGGAAAAAATCCTATGCTAGAACACTTTAGAGTCTTTGGTAGTAAATGTTTCTTGCTTAATACTAAAGATTACTTAACCAAATTTGATCCTAAATCAACCGAAGGGATCTTCTTAGGTTACTCTCCTAATAGTAAAGCTTATGTTATACTAAATAAAGAAACCATGAAGGTTGAAGAATCCTTAAATGTAAGATTTGATGAAAGTCCACCAAAACCTACCCTACCTCTTGTCGATGACGAGTTAATCGAAAGTGATTCCATAGAAATCAAGGAAAATATAAATAAAGAAGATGAACCATTAAATACTGAAATCATCAATATTAAAGAGTCTAATGATCATCCCGTAGAAAAAGTTATAGGAAAGTTAAATGAAAGAACCTTAAGATCTCAAGTCCAAAACCAAAGTAGTTTATTTTGTTTTATCTCAACCATAGAACCTAAAAATACGCAAGAAGCCATAAAAGCTGAAAGTTGGGTAATGGCTATGCAAGAAGAGTTAAATGAATTTGTTTCTAACCATGTTTGGACACTTATCCCTCCACCTAATAACCAAACCATAATCGGAACTAAATGGTCATATAATAACAAGTTAGATGCAAATGGTATAGTGTCTAGAAATAAAGCTAGACTTGTTGCCCAAGGGTATAATCAACAAGAAGGCATAGACTTTGATGAGACCTATGCTCCCGTGGCTAGATTGGAGTTTATAAGAATACTTCTTGCTTATGCTTGTGCTCATGATCTTAAGCTTTATCAAATGGATGTTAAGAGTTCCTTTCTAAATGGTTTTATTAATGAAGAAGTCTATGTAGCTCAACCTCCGGCTTTATCGATTTGAAAAACCTAAACATGTGTACAAACTAAAAAGCTCTTCTGGTCTTAAACAAGCCCTAAAGGCTTGGTATGATAGACTCAAATCATTTTTAATAAAAAACAACTATACCATGGGGTTAGTTGATAATACAGTTTTCACAAAGAAAAAGGAATCACATATAACTATTGTTCAAATGTACATGGACGATATTATATTCGGATCGACTTGTCAAGACATGTGTGATGATTTCTCAAAAATCTTGCATGATGAGTTTGAAATGAGTATGATGGGAGAACTAAGTTTCTTTCTTGGTCTACAAATCAAACAACTAGAAGATGGTATATTCTTTAATCAAACCAAATACATAAAAGAAATGTTAAAGAGATTTGGTTTAGAAGAGTCAAAACCTATAAGAACACTAATGTCATCCGATACTAAACTTACAAAAGATGAAGTTGGTGAATCCGTTGATAACACCAAATACCGTGGCATGATTGGTAGTCTTCTCTATCTTACGGCTAGTCGGTCCGAATATCATGTTTAGTGTTTGTCTATGTGCTAGGTTTCAAGAAGACCTAAAACTTCACATCTAGAAGCCGTCAAAAGAATATTTAGATACATTAAAGTGCGACTCATTTGGGATTATGGTATCCTAAGGTAGCGGGGTAGAAACTATTGTTTATCACGGATTCTAACCATGCAGTGATTATCTTGACGAAAAAGTACAAGTGGTGTATGTACTTTTATGGGATGTTATTTAACATCTTGGTTCTCGAAGAAGCAAATGACATTGGCAGTATCAACAACCGAAGCCGAATATGTCTCCGCCGGCAAAGCATGCCAACATGCACTATGGATGAAACAAGCGTTAGTTGATTACGACATTCATCTAAGTGACATAGCCATTTTATGCAACAAAAAAGGTGCTATTGACTTAAGAAAGAATCCGGTGTTGCACTCTCGTACCAAGCATATAGAGATCCGTCATCACTTCTTAAAAGAAAATGTTCAAAAAGGGAACATTTCTATTGAGAAGGTATCATCCGAAGACAACATAGCCGACGTCCTCACCAAACCGTTGAAGCGGGAAAATTCAACTTGCTTTGTCTTGGTCTTGGTATCATGGAACAATCTTAAGTAATATGTTTCTCATTCTACAAGGTATGTAAACATTAGAGCACCTTCTTTTCTAAGTCTAGGATCTCTATTTCACACACAACTCAAAAAAAATATGGGGATTTTCAAAATTAACAATAAACTTTCCTTTTATACAAGAAACTTTTCGAAATGATTTATAAAAGGATACTTCTCCCTGTATCATTTTCTTAAAAGCTATTTTCACGTCAAGGACAAACCGTTTCATTATTAATACAAAGTAAAAACTCGTTTTCATTGCATCTCATGTCTTTTGAATGCTAAAGGAAACACATAACTAATATGTGTTTTCGGGTACATTCATTTAAGCAAAAATGAAATAAACAGCACTCGGGTTATCTCACATAATAATATTGTTTTTCACTTCTTCGTTTATTTTTCCCTTTTTAAGAGTCGAGATAACCGCAACTCCAAATGGTTTGCATATAGGCACACACTTGGCACCAATGTTTCCAAAAGGCAAAATTTGAGCTGCCTGAGATCACCAATATCACGGATCCCAGTATTTACGTTGGATGGATCCCTAAAGGATAGGATCTGTGGGAACAGTGGAATGAAGCAAAATTCTCCTTTATTTTCTCACTTTGGCTATAAACCTTCATATTTTCATCATTTAACTCTTTCCTAATGAGTATGTTACTTATTGCTTGTGTTCTCATGATCACATGCCTTAAATTCATATTTAATCATTAGATTTTAGTCCACATTTTGGTTCTAGCATTCATTACAATGCATTATTTTCTCTATAAATAAGGTTCTAAGATGCTTGCATATCCATCACTCTCAACCTCACAAACAATCATCATCATGTCATCAAAATATCTTCCAACATTGATGAACCACCTATTGAAAAAATCCCTTTCAAGAAATCCAAAACTTCATCCTACCACCTTAGTAGTGCCACCACCCAAATCTAGAAGAACCGCATGGATTAGCATCCGACCTTGTTATTTAGCTAAACCGTTGTCAAAAGTCCATCACCAACTACTCATTCACCACCAAATGATTCCATTTAGCACCTCCATCATCTCCCACAAGCTCATCACCACCCTAACCTACGAGTCTCCACCTAAAATCACCTTATCAGACTCCTTAAGACTCATAAACAATCCCACTACCCGTGTCTAGTCCACCACCCACACATTTCAACAATCCAAATCTACCCAACTAGCTTCCAACTTAAACCCAAAAGAACTAGTCTTTTAACACCACCAACATCTCCAAACATACTTTACAAAGATCTTACAACTTCACCACCTTTAGCTCCCATTATCTTATAAGAACATCTAGGTTATTATCCTCCACCACTCACCAACATCATGGACTTTGATCCATATTTTCCAACATTTCCATGACATATTACGCCTTCCACAAATCAAACATACTAAAACCATCCACCAACACTACCTCACCACCACATTGCGTTAATCCACTAGGAATTTGCAATAGAAATAAGGGACGAGATGCGGTTCATACTTAACCACATCCTTGATCGCATCAACATCATCACTCACCAAAACATCCATATCTAACCATATGCAAGCATGGAAGGAATGATATTACTAGTTTATCTATTTTTTTCTTTAAGTCATTTTCAAGAACAAACCTTGTTCTTAGTTTTACATTTTGTATGTGGCCTATATACCACTACACTGTGATGTACAAGGCTTTGTTTACATATGTTGGCTCTCCATTTTGTTTCTCGTCCCATACAAGATTATATTACATGTTACTATTAATAGTTTCTTTGTAGATATATTCTCTCACTTGACGCTCAATTCTAGGGGGAGCTACCGTCAAGAGGGAGCTTGTGCTTTGTGGATCATACTTATTTTTAGAGCTTTTGCATATATATCCTCCCAAAAATGCAAAATTGCATATATATCCAAAGCATGCATAAAAACCATTGTACTACGTGTATAAAAAACTTGTACAAAGGATATATATGCAATTATTCATTTTGAGAGGGATATATTTTATTCCACAGTTTATTTCTTCGTTAGGTTCACTTTTTGTTTCAAAAAAAGGGGGAGAAGAAGTAAAACTTACATATGCTTTCAAAACATAAATCTAATCTTAAGTTTTACTCATCATAACATTATATTTTGTCATGAACAAAAAGGGAGAGATTGTTAATACAAATAAACCATAAAAACATTTATTCATATTTAGCGACCTCTTTGTGTTTTGTTGATAACAAATATAAAGTTATCATAAGTAGAATTATAAGGATACATGTTATTTTTGTAAAGTATATACATTTGGTCATTTACATAAAAGGTTGTAATAATTCATTTGTTGTAATAGTTTAATAGGATGGATATTATCCAAGACCCATGACCCATACCCATGGAGAAAATCCATAACCCATAACCCAAGACCCATGACCCAAGACCCAGGACCCATGACCCAATGTCTAGATACATTGTATCTTGTTGGGTACCCAAAGGCTCATAACCATGACCCATGACCCGGTTTGCAACCCAAAACCGGACTGGTGCAATCCAGATTGCCGGATCCCTTAGATTGCACTAGACGGATCCCCCAAGTGAGGGATCCGTAGGAACCGGGCTATAGTAGAGTTTTTTGCCTATGAATAGTGAGTCATTTCTTCATTGTTACTCACCCCTCTTCTTACAAACTCTCTCATATATTACTTCTCTCTTCTAATCTCAGATCTCTTGATCTATGTAGTTCTTCTTTCTTTTGTTATGATTCTCATAAAGGTCCTTCTCAAAGGCGAGATCACGAGATACTACAAGTTATCTGATAAGGATTTAAAACGTATACTTTTAAGGTGTTATTTAAGCCCTTAATAGCCCACTTTTATATCCGTTACTGCTTAATTTCGTTCCTTTTCACTTTTTAGGTCTCTTGGAAGCAAAATGCTGGAATGATGTGTTGGGACATAAAGTCAAAGTGCTGATGAAAGTCAAAGTACTGCTCACTCATCAAAGTACTGCAAGGATAAAGGACTGCTATGCAAATCGTTAAGGATTATTATGTAATTCTAGAATGTTCTCAGTTTAGTTTAGTATTACTTGTCGTACAACGATTAGAGTTTTAAACCGACTAGGGTTATTCTTTTGCCTATAAAAGGACCCCTAGATTGGCATTAGACGTACGTGCAATATTAGAGAATATTAGAGTTTACCAAGTTCAATATTAGAGTTGTTAGGGATTGTTAGTGAATCTGTGTATCAAGCAGGTTCTAAGTATTAATAAAATCGTTGAAGTTAAAGTTAATTCTTCTTAGTTTTATTGAAGTAAATTCCGCATACTTAATAGAGTTAATTCAGTGTTTCATTGTTAGTGACTTAGGATTTATCCGAGGTTGCTAAGCCCTTACAAGCTACATAAAGTTAGTTTGGTTAGAGTATATCGATCCAACAAGTGGTATCAGAGCTTGTGTGGAAACTCTGATTAAGAAGAAACCCTTAAAACCGATTTAATAACAAACCCTAAAGATGTCGATTGGTGCACCACCCCATCCATCACCTCACTCGAAATTCCTATCATCAAGAAGGAGAGTATGATCTTTGGAGCATGAAGATGAGGTAGTCATTGCTATTACATACCATGCATCGTGGAATGTAATTGTCAATGGTAATGAGGTTGTTGCAGACCTATAGAAGTCCTGGACAACCTAAACCACCTAAAGGCTGTCTTGCCGCAGCCTACGATCGAAAATCAAGAAAAGGCTATCAACATACTACATACGCTATTCACGATGGTCACCTACTCAAGTTCCATGATGTTAAGGATGCAAAACAACTATGGGCTGCTCTCAAGACAAGATTTGGAGGTAATGATGCTTCCAAGAAGATGCTGTAAACTGTTGAAACAACAGTTTGAAACATTCACCGTTGGTGAAAGAGAAGGTCTTGATGTTGCCTATGATGATTCCAAAATCTTCTTAGTATCTTGGAGTTATACAAAGCGAGGTATCTATTGAAGATGCAAATCAAGTTCTTAAGAAGTTTGCCATCTACATGGCATGTGATTGCTACTATGATCGAGGACAACTGGTTTGGATGTTATGGACTTTGATGATCTTTACAACCACTTAAAGGTGTATGAGCATGAGATGAATGGCCAAACAAGTTCAAAATCTCACAAGATTGCTTTTGTGTCTTCTAAAAGAGAGGCGATTTCCACTAAAACTACCGCTTATCCTACTCAAAGCATCACTTACTATCCTACCCCACTCATCACCTACAAACACCATTCATTCGATGAAGTTGTATGCTCATTCTTTGCTCGACAAGCCACTTTACATTACTTATGAAGAGGATTTGTCACAAATTGAAGAGGACGGTCTTGAAGAAATTGATATCGGTGGCAAGTTGCTATGATCAACGCTAGGATCAAAAAGTTTATGAAGAAAGCAGGAAGAGGCATTGATTTCAAACCCAAACGGGTATAACATTTGACAAGACCAAGATTGAATGCTTCAATTGTCAAAGAACTGGACACTTTGCAAGAGAATGCAAGTTTGCTAAATATCGTGCAAATAGAATGACCGAGAAACCCAAGCTTGAACTAAAGGAAATCCTATTACTGAAACAAAAGCTTTGGTTGCTCAAGAAAATCTATCGAGGTTGACCGGAGTGCTAAATTTGATGATGAACCGGTAACCTCTTGTATGGTCGCAGATGGAAGAGTTTGATTGAGCATGACCTTTGATGAGGAACCGAGATTTGCCGCTTTGGAATCAAAAGATGGCCTAGGAAGCTTTGATTGGAGCATGGAATGTGAAGAGGAACACATTACGCTTGCTATGGTAGCTACTTCACCAAGTTCACCCCTATCTCGAGGTATGCTCTAAGTGTCATGATTTTTATCAAAAGTCCTTAATGATTATGTAACTGAAAGAGATAATTATAAAAGGGCTAGGTCGAGGTAGTGGTTATCAAATTACTTTAGAGTCAATGGAAGCCAAAATAATAACACATGAAAATAATGAAATGGCTTGGGCGGAAAAATATGAGCAACATGATTACCAATTAAAATTAAGTGAATGGAAGTTAGGATGTAAGGTTCTTTGAACTAGAAAAGATAACTAAAGAAAGGGATGAATTGCTAGAAAAGTTTGTTGCTTGGGAAAATCGGCCTTTCACATGTTAGTTTTGTTGAAAAGCAGAAAAGAGCACACATTAAAAGCGGCCTAGGTTTTGGTATGGATTTTAGTAGCACGTAAGAGAACCCACTTAGTGATCGGGAACAACTTGATTCGAGGATATAACAACTAGTGATGATGAACTCATTAACTATGTAGATAACACATCTAGTAATGAGGAATCAATTAGTCAAACACCTCCTGAATTTAAGAAAGACAAGGGTTATCATGCAGTTCCTCATCCCACTGGTAGTTTTCAACCACTTAGGACAGATGTTTCTCGTTTTGGAGTAGACAATCTAGAGTTTAGGAAAAAGCTTATTGGTCAATCTAGTTCTGAAACCTCAAAAGGAACAATTGAGAAACCTAAGGATGATAATGTTCAGAGTCGAGCAATACCTTCATCTCAAAGTACTGCTAAACATTCAGCATTACCTTTAAGAAAACATTTTCAAAATACTACTAAACCTTTTTGGGATAATTTTGGTCAAAACAATTTTAATCATTCACCAAAAAGACAGGATAGTTTTAATCATAGAACTAAAGGAAGATTTTTTGGGAGTATGGGTCAAAAATTGTGTTTTGTTTGTTATAGTCCTGATCATTTGATTAAGGACTGTGACTTTCACTAAGATTACTTAAGCAAATTCCCAAAGACTAAAACGGCAAACCAAAACCCAAGGGAGAATAAACCAGTCTGGAATCATTTACATAGGGTTAACCACAACAACTTAGCACAAGACCATAGATACCCTCACCAGAGAAGATCTTTTTCAAAATCACCAGTACCCTCGCACACTTTCCAAGGTACTGATAAGCCAAAATTTTCTCAAGCAGTACCTTCTCAAAGTACTGCTACATTTTCACCCAATCAAGGTACTGCTAGCACTTTTTGGAATGGAAGCCCTAGGAGATCTAATTAATACCAATCTAGAAGGCGTTACACCTCAAAAGAGTATCTAGATCAAAGAAATCTACACAAAAGTTAAAATCACTGGGTTAAGAAAGAAAGTAATTGATGGGAACAAACAAGACTTTCAAAGAAATACAAGTGAAACAGAGATTTTGTTGAAAAAGAGAACGTTGATGATAAAGAGATTTTGAAAAACCAACACAAGTTTTGGAACAACCAAAGATAATTGATCATGTGCTTAAAGATAGTGGCAATTACATACTTAAAGAATTTAAGTATGTAACTCCACAAGGGAACACAAGTCGATAATGGCTTGGGTTCCTAAAATTAACTAACTCTTTATCTTTGTGCGGGGCAACCCGGAAGAGGAGCTTAAAGATCATTTAATTGTGGATAGTGGTTGCTCGGAAGCATGACAGAGACAAAGAGATTACATCGATTTTAGATCTTATTTTGGAGGAAGAGTTGCATTTGGGAATGATGCTAGTGGAGGAAGAATAATCGCAAAGGAACTATCAAGGCGGGAAGCATAGATTTTGAGAATGTTCGCTATGTGAAGGAGCTCAAATTCAACCTTTTGTCAGTCTCTCAGATCTGTGACAACAAGCACCCTGTGCTATTCACTGACACATAATGTCTCATTCTTTCCCCTGAGTTCAAGCTTGTTGATGATAACTTGGTAGTACTAAGAGTACCAAGAACCAATGATGTGTATAGTCTGAATATGAAGAGTCTTAACTCTTCTGAAAGAGCAACTTGTTTAGTAGCAAAGGCAACACTTGAAGAAGCACATCTGTGGCATAGAAGATTAGGCCATGTAAATTTCAAGAATATCAACAAGTTGGTTAAAGGAAATTTAGTTAGAGGTTTACCCTCCAAAACATACAAGAATGATAACTCATGTTTGGCGTGCAAGAAAGGTAAACAACACAAAGATTCATGCAAGAAGATTGAGAAAAGAACCATTAGAGAACCTTTGGAGTTGCTGCACATGGATTTGTTTGGACTGTTTACATTGCAAGTCTAAACAAGAAGAAGTATTGCCTGGTTGTGACAGATGATTGCAATAGATTTAGTTGGGTATTTTTCTTGGGATTTAAAGATGAAACCTTTGATGCTATTCATGATCTTATAATAGCCCTTGAAAACTAATTGAGACTCAAAGTAAGAGGAATTAGATGTGACAATGGGACTGAATTCAAGAACAAGCTTATGGATGAATTTTGTGCCAAGAAAGGGATCAAGAGGGAGTTTAGCATTGCTAGAACTCCACAGCAGAATGGTGTTGCAGAGAGAAAGAACATAACTTTGATTGAAGCAGCAAGAACAATGCTTGCAGATTCTCAATTACCTATTCAATTTTGGGCTGAAGCTGTAAGTACTGCTTGCTATGTATTGAATAGAGTATCAGTCCCTAAACCTCAGATAAAGACACCTTATGAGTTGCTTATGGGAAACAAACCTAACATATATTTATGAAACCTTTTGGATGTCCTCTGACTATTCTCAATACTATTGATGCTTTGGGAAAATTTGATGGCAAGTCAGAAGAAGGATACTTATTGGGAAATTGTACCAACAGCAAAGGATTTAGAGTGTACAACAAGGTCACCAAGAAGGTTAAAGATTGTCTTCATGTTGAATTTTTAGAAGATCAAGAAAATCAAAAGGGTAAAGGTCCTGATTGGATGTTTGATCTTGAGGTTTTGACTCCTTCTATGAATTATGTTCCTGTTAGAGAAGAAAATCAAGTTGATCACAAAGAAGAAGATTTACAGTACATTGTTCATGGAGTCAATATTAGACCCGATCTTGTTCACGATGAAGAACCTAAAATCTGTTGAAAAGAGAAAATCTTGATGAACCAAAATCCACTTTGTCTTCTAAGGATCAAGCTATTCAAGATGAACTTAATAGGATGCTTTTCAAGAGACAATAGCACAATCTTATGAGGATGAACAAAGGAGAGCTTTTGAAGAAGGAAAGAAAAGGGTAAGTCTATAGAATACCCTCACGGATTTTGATCACAAGATTTTGGATCAAAGTACTGCTGCACCTATTGATAGTACTTTTGATGATGATCCTAACATGCCTGGGTTAGAAGATAATGATGATGAATTAGATGATGAAGGTATTTTCTCCAATTCCAATGAAGGAGCTGATTTCACTAATTTGGATGATGATTTTGAAGTTCCATAGACTCCTACATTAAGGATTCATAAAGATCATCACACTGATCAAATCATTAGACCTTCTACATCAGGGGTGCTTACAAGAACCAAAGCTAAAGGTTTTTCTAAACCACATAATGCTTTACTTAGCTTTGTCTATAAACAGAACAGGATGAATCACAAGGATCACCAAAAATGCTTATTCACTTGCTTTATCTCTCAAGAAGAACCTAAGAATGTAGCTCAAGGATTAACTAAAGAGAGTTTGGTTGAAGCCATGCAAGAAGAACTTCTTCAATTCAAACTTCAAGAAGTTTGGGTACTATGTGATCTACCAGATGGAAAGAAAGTCATTGGTACAAGATGGGTTTTCAGAGTCAAGAGAGATGAAAGAGGGAATGTCATCAAGAACAAGGCAAGGTTAGTTGCTCAAGGATATAGACAAGAAGAAGGAGTAGATTATGATGAAGTGTTTGCTCCTGTAGCAAGGATTGAAGCCATTCGAATATTTCTTGCTTTTGCATCATATATGGGATTTCTTGTTTATCAAATGGATTTCAAGAGTGCCTTTCTTTATGGCAAGATTACAGAGGAGGTCTATGTCAAACAATCTCCTGGTTTTGAGGATCCTGCACCTCCAAACAAAGTCTACAAATTTGTTAAGGCTCTTTATGGTCTTCATCAAGCACCTAGAGCTTGGTATGAAAGACTTTCCACTTTCTTATTGCAACATGGTTACAGGAGAGGAGAAATTGATAAGACTTTGTTTATCAAAAGAGATAAGAAGGATATCATGCTAGTTCAAGTTTATGTAGATGATATCATCTTTGAGCAACAAAACCATCAATGGTGAAGGAATTTGAGCGGGTGATGCGGCACGATGAATTTCAAATGAGTTCCATGGGTGAATTAACCTTCTTTTGGGGCTTCAAGTTAAATAATCAAAGAAACTATTGCTTTATGTTCTCTTTGCTGCAAGTCGTTGTGGACAAGTCTTGATGCATGATTTGACAAGCTTATTTGAAGCTTCAAATTAGAAGCTTTTTCAATTCGTAAAGATTTATTATTGGATGATGAAGAAGGCGCTATACGTTTTGACAAACAACTTCTTTGGGATACTTTAAGAGATATTGGGTATGAAGGGTCCTTAACTCAAACAACATTCAAGAAACCCTTGTTTAGTCCACATTGGAAGTACTTGGTACATGTATTACTTCACCGTGTCTCGGTTCTAAGAGTACTTGGGAGCAATTGGATCTAATATAGCATACGCTTTAGTGGGATTGGCTACAAATCGTCTCTTCAACTTTTCAAGACTCATTCTAGATGGGTATGCTATCTCACATTTCTAATGGATCACCACGGTTAATGTATCCAAGATTTATTCAAGTTTTCTTGAATAAACAACTTCATGATGTCCCAAAGCCTTGAGCTTATTACATTTGTGGTACAACTCGCAAAGATATTCACCTTCATGGCTAGGAAGAGTGATAAGTTCTCTGGAAGGAACACTCCTTTGACTACTTCTATAATGGAGATTGTTCAAGAAGTTCGAGATGAGGTGCAGCAAGTGAAGAAAGAGAAGGTCTTTTGCTTCTTCACAATCTTCAACGCCTTAAGCAGTCTGCAGCTTCACCTACTACATCTCAACAAAGATCGCTCATGGTGATTCGTAACCCGGTAAACCCACCATCCTCTCCCAATGATTACACTTCCACAGATGGGCTTCAAACATCTGGAGGAGATGTGGCAACTGAGGGTCAGGTTCTGGAAAACTATGCTTTGACAAGGGAGCTGTTAAGATTGAAGAAAGCCTTTGAAGTTCAGGCTGCACAACTAGTGAAGTTGAAGACGAAGTTTAGAAGATTAAAGAATTTTTTATGGCCTTTGGTTCAACTTCACAGGTTATGGGTAAAGTCACATAAGAGGCAAGGGAAGAAGTTTAAGAAGACTTCCAAAGGCAAAAAGGTTCAACAACAGTCTTCATTCCAATTGGGGAGGAACCTGGAGCAAGATAATTTGAAAGAAGATCTTTGAGTTTCATGCGAGATAAAGAAGATGAACCTCAAAGTCTTGAAGCACAAGTAAATATTGAAATCCACGAAGGAACCGGAGTTCAAAATCTCGGTGTAGAAAATCGGTGTAGAAAGTCTCGATGATCAAGGTGCTAGTGATCAAGTCTGCTCTTGAGGAACACATAGACAGGCCGATTACACCAAGGACTCTTAATTTTGAAGAAGAAGCTGGTCCTTCTACAGGTCCTACAAGAAGAGAAGGCGATACACCAATGATAGAGCATCTTGCAAGTGATGATGAAACAGTTGCTCAAATTTTGCAAAATCTATCAAGACCAGAGGGTTACTATTACGAGAGTTGTTGAAGAACAACCTCAAGTCGCTTCTCAATTAGTTTTAGATCCAAAGGACAAAGGCAAAGGCAAGCGGTGGAAACAAAGAAGAAGAAAAGCTCACTTAAGGCGAAATAAGAGCAATTGAAGTAGCCAAGAATGAAGAGGTTGCTAAGAAGATTCAAGCAGAGTATGATCTTGAGTTCTTTGTACAAGTTAAGAAAAGCTTATATCACAAAGTAAGACCTTAGAAAACACAACGCGTTAAGAATAAGGACGTGACAATTCAACCACCAATAAAAGTTAACTAGGGAGTAATAGTATCTAGGTAGACACATTTTAATCATCATAGGAGCACACATCAATAGACATAAGACTACCCATAGTTTAGATAATTAGATAATAGAGTAATCGATGAAGTACCAAACCCCAAATCAAATCCGAGATTTTACCCTTAGCTTTATAAAGAATACATAAAAAGATAAAAAATAATCTTCCTCAACCTCAACCCTAGCGTAGTACACTTCTTCCGAGCATTCCTATTCCCTAGAGAATGATATCAATACCGAGGCTTACCTAATACTACACTACAACGATTAGGTTCACGCCTGGGGTGTTGAAAAACTTGCTCGACGAAAGCGAAGTTCCTTGACCCCGACAGCGGTTGTCGCAGCGCATCAAGTTTTGGCACCGTTGCTGGGAATAGAATAGCTAGTTAAGTTTTGGCACCGTTCTTTGGGAATAGAATAGCTAGTTAGATTTTATCTCGTTTATGTTCTCTTGTGATTCTTATCAAGTAAGATTTTTTTCTCATTTTTAGCCGTTGTAGTCTATCCCCTTCTTCGTGACTTTGTTCGTAAAACCATCACTCACCATGATTCGCATCTTTCGCGTAGAAACTTTGCACTCCCCTCCTAATCCCAAAATAAACGCAATCCCACAAAACCTTTCACCGTTCACCACTTTGGAAATCACCTAGGGCATAATGAAATAAATTGGCAACAACATAGTCCTTTCTATGACTTGGATTCCGATGAAGAATTAGACTATGGTGAGGCACTTGATAACGGGGAGGTCATCGATGAAGTTAATTTTGAAATGGAAGAGGACCCCTCCCAATGCTTTGACCCTAGGTGTATAATTGACGTTGATGGCCCCTTTAACATGAAATTCCCTTGTAAAATAGGATTTGAAAGTTTTGATGCTAATTTGAACTCATTCTTACCTTTAAACTTAATCTCGAGAAATCTTAATAATAAAACTAAGGTTAATGAATTAGCCTATCAAGGGGACAATGTTGTTGATGAGGTCATTTACTTGGATGTGTTTGTTGGAAGTTTTGCCTATGTGGTTGAATTCATCGTCTTAGAAGATTTAGGAGAATTCATTGATGGAAGCCTCACTCAAGTAATATTTGGAACATCCTTTAAGAGAATGACTAGGTTGAATGAACAGATGATTGATGGTTTAGTCATATTCTCCGATGGAGTTGAGGATTTTGTCTATCAAATGCCCCTTACGCATCCTAGGTTTAAGCACAAAGATATAGAGGCATGCAATAGGATGGCTCCTATTCCGATACTTAGTGAAAGAGATAAACAACGGGGACTTAGGCATACTTATGAAAAAAATGAAAGGTACTATAAAAAATGCCTAGAGTTAGGAGATGAGTACAAGAAAAGTGAGAGAACATTGGAATGGCTTAGATATGGGTACGTAAGTGTGCACGAGACAACGTAGGAGCACGACTTCGAGTCTAGCTACAAGACTTATAAATAAAGAAAAATGCTTCGTGGGAGGCAACCCATGCTTAATTGTTTGCTTGTTGTGTGTCCTATATCTTTTAATTATTGTATGTTCTCATGTTTGAATTTGTGAAAATGCTTTATTTTGTCTTTAATCTCGTCTTAATTACATATAAAGGTATTTTACAAAAGGATAAGTGTAGGGAGCATTACACGTTTTAAAAGAGCGTGAACAAGAGAACTACGATTATTGAAATTGATATATATATATATGTGTTTTTAGAGTCAAATGCTTGTATCTAGTCATAATGGATGTTTTGCGAGAATTTTCTGATTTTAAAGGTGTAATTTTTCGAGAAAAATGCAGTGAGACCAATTTCTGTCGGGATAACTTGACTGACATCAGATTATAACACGACGACGTCGGGAGGAGCAAAACGACTTATAAAAATTCTCTCATTTTACGTGCTATTTATAAATTTTGAAAATTCTCGGTCTTAATTTTCTAGAAAATGCAAACATCCATTCCACAAGCATTATATCCTAGTGTAGTAGAGTCATATATAATTTCACTTAGATTTTAAGCGAAGGTTTCGTTATTTTCTTAAAGTGTGCGGGTTTTATTTATCAAGAAGAAAAACATAACATTGGATGGAGCTTATCATCATACATTCTTCTTGAAAGAATTTAACCACTACTTCACATGGATCCTACCGAGCTAATCGGGGAGTACTAGTTTCTTTCTCTTTAATTACCTTCGTTATCATAACTTTGATACTTTCGGGAACATTGGGGACAATGTTCGGTTTAAGTGTAGAGGGAGAATAAAACATGAACTTTGAAACTATGCTTATCCTTGAATATTTGTCTTGTTCTATTTCATTTGTGTAATAAGCTATGAGAGATATTTGTTAGGGCAATTTTAGCGCCAAATTTAAATTTTTTATGACATGTACGGGTGGGACTTTAGTCTTAATAAAGCGTCTCATGGATAGGAGTTATATGACTAGCAAAAAGCTATTTACCACTCAAATTCCACCCCAAAATGTGAGGTTCCCCTAGATCTATAGAATTAAAGCATTCATCTTTAATGCTTAGAGAGTGTCTAGGTAGTATAATAGATTCTAGAACTTGTTTTGTGATGCATCCAGATCGCTAGTGAGACTACACTTGTGTAGTTAGGAATAACTAAATGATAAGAGGCATTAGAATAACCCTTTTGGATACCCGTATTATAATTACTTCTTGACATCGGTTGAGTAATTACCCCACGCCCTTGTGATGTACTCATCTTATGTACACGATACCCCTAGTTAACCCCCAGAGCCTATCTTTTCACGGTTTCTTGATGTTTCGGTTTTCGAGAATATCAATGAAGAGCATTGTTTACAATCCTCCCCAAATGTACACCCAAATCGCCTAAACCGACCTTGTATGCACTCACCTTTAGTGCATTATTGTTATCATACTAAACCCTTAGTTCAATTATCTAGTTACTTGCATGGTTGCTAAGTCGAGTCATATCTTTTGTACAGTTTTGGGACGATTGGGACTCATGGGTAAAGTAAAATTTTATGGAGTAACTTAAATTCAAATTCCTTTATTTACGTAATAAAATACTCCAAGGATATCATGCTAGTTCAAGTTTATGTAGATGATATCATCTTTGGAGCAACAAAACCATCAATGGTGAAGGAATTTGAGCAGCTGATGCAGCATGAATTTCAAATGAGTTCCATGGGTGAATTAACCTTCTTTTTGGGGCTTCAAGTTAAATAATCAAAGAAGCTTTTGTAAGCTGATGCAGCATGATTTGACAAGCTTATTTGAAGCTTAAGAAGCTTTTGTAAAATTTCTCAAACATCAATTATAGAAACTAGACCAGCTAAATTTGTTGAATCCAAAGCCTCAATAACTCTTGATCAATGTAGAAGATATGAAAGATCCACAAAGATTTGGAAAAAACTGGTTTTTATGGTTTTGACTTTTGAAAAGAGATTGCATTTGACTTTTATGAACTTGTGAGTGATTTAATGGAATGCGGATGATGTTATAAGCTAAAATGAAACTAGATTACACTACTCTGATGATTTCTAAACCTATATCTTAAACTGATGCATGCTACTCTTAACTGGTTTTATCACAAGGGCAGGTAATGAGAGATTTTGACTTTCACAGTTCTAAGGTGCAAGTGAATGAGTCAATTAGGCTAAGTGAACCTAAACTACTGTTATGCAACAAAGCTCTAACACACCAACAATCTCTATCACAGATATGAGACCTAATCCAAACACTAGTTAATTGACTGAAATGCAGATTCAACTAACAAACTACTTAACTAGTGCAAACCAATGCTCAATCTAATCAGAACTAACCTAAGTGAAGCATAATGCATCGATTTAAACAATTACTTAACACGTAATCGATAAGAACTAGATATTACTGATTTGAGCTCAAAATAATGAACAACAAAGTATAGATAGCTCTTACTCAAGTCCAAATTTTATTTGCGACTTAAACCGAACCATAACTACACTAACCTAAGCTATTCCAACCCAATCCAAGCTCGTGATCAACCCAATTCCATAACCAAGTCCATTTTGAACTTTTCATTGACTTTTGTTGACCAAGATGAGAAATTGCTTGAATCAATGATAAGCTTATTCAAAGCTATCAACGACTTGAATAAGCTTATATAAGTTGATATAAAGCTATTTGAAGCTTGATGCTTAATAATGTTAAAAGCAGTTTTATTATAGAAAATGGAAAAAGCAGAAACTTAACCAAACTTTGAATTGATATCGACAATTAGTTACAAGCGATATAATAGCTTGAGTTTGATACAAGGAAGATTAAAAGTACAATTTTAGGACTTAATTAAGACTTAAACATTAAAAACGACATTCATAAAAACTAAAAACTAAAAAACTACTCTCTTTCTAGCTTCTCTTCCCCCTTTTTTATAGCAGAAAACTCCCACTTGTATTCTGAGCAAATCCCACTTGTATTTCGGGCCATTGGATCACTGGAGATCATATTGGCCATTGATGAGATTTTGGCGGGAAAATGGTATTGCAACTGGGGGGAGGTTTGAGTGCAAGGGGGGAAGCATTAAATGCATTTAGTTGTTTGGTGTTGAGGTGGAGTGATATGGTATGGGAGTTGTGAGCTGGAGGTGAGGGATGTCTGGTTTGGCAGAGGAGTGGGTGAGGAAGAAGGTGGGCGGGAAAAAGGGGGCGGGTTTGGTTAATTATTTGACCGGGTAAACGGTTTGGACGGGTTGGATTGGGATTGGACCGGGTATAAGGGGTTAACTGGATTTGGTGTTGGGCTTGGGAGTTAATTATTGGATTTAGGATATAAGTTGGATCCAATTATTAATCTAGGGACCAAAAGTGTATAATTCGAATCTCCAGGGACCAAAACTGTAATTTCTGAAAATGTAGTGACCACTCATGTAATTTCTGAAAAATAATCCAAGGGTCATATCTGACAATCTCAAATAATAAAAGGACCATATTTGCCAAATTTGAAACTCCGGGGACTAAACTTGCAATTATCCAAATCTTTTGAAATTTTTCACCAAAGGACTAATTATGATAACTTATGATTTAAAAGGACCTTTGGTGACTTTTCTTTAAAATAAGTGCTCGGGGACTATTTTGACAAGATTTGAAAGTCGGGGACCTGAAGCGCCAATTATGCAAACTTAGCTCGTTTTCATCGATTTTAAACATTTTCCATCCGAAACATATAAAATACACTTTTGGGATATTTTCAAGATTTTGATGCATTTCGAGTGTTTTAAATGTTTTGCGCTTGATTTGATTCAAAATGATGAGTATTTACACACTCATCGGAACCTAGTTATTAATTATGGATTGGTTGTCTCTTATCTTAATTATAATTGGCTTAGGAGTGCAATAAGACCTTCGTTGTGTTTAAATGCTTGAGTAATCTTTGTGAACCTTAGTTTATGAGTCACTTAGCGGATTTGTAGGCTAAACATCCAAAGATAACCTTAGAGTTTGTTTATGATTGACCTAGAGATTTCGTAGGTAATAACTTTAAGGTAGTCTCAAAGACTTAGGGAAAAACGCATACCCTACGACCTTAGAAAAAAAACGCGTTAAGAATAAGGACATGACAATTCAACCACCAATAAAAGATAACTAGGGAGTAATAGTATCTAGGTAGACACATTTTTAATCATCATACGAGCACACATCAATAAAAATAAGACTACCCAAAGTTTAGATAATCAGATAATAGAGTAATCGGTAGAAGTACCAAACCCCCAAATCTAAATCCCGAGATTTTACCCTTAGCTTTATAAAAAAAATATAAAAAGATAAAAAAAATAATCTTCCTCAACCTCAACCCTAGCGTAGTACACTACTTACTAGCATTCCTATTCCCCTAGAGAATGATATCAATACCCGAGGCTTATCCAATACTACACTACAACGAGTAGGTTCACTGCCTAGGGTGTTGAAAAACTTGCTCGACGAAAAGGAAGTTCCTTTGACCCCGAACGCGTTGTACGTGCATCATCATCCAAGCAAGGGGTCCTTGATTGATTTGATCCTTCGCAAGATTTCTGAAGCAAGATATTGTATTTCATATTTCACATAGTTGTTGTGTTATAGTTGTGTTGGTTTGGTCCGCCGTGTTAAGGACTCGGTATTTAGCTTTGTACCGGATAAAGTGTAAGCGACGTTGTGAAGCTTCTCCGCCGTGTAGAAGGAGCTTGTTGACATAGTGCTTGAACTCTCGAGTGGGGAACTCGGGAGTGGAGGAGGGAAAGGAAGGTGTCCTTGTAGCCGAACCACTATAAATCACTTGTGTCACTACTCTCTATTCTTTACTTTACTTGCTTTCATTATTTACTTTACTTATTGCTTTATACTTTCTATTCATCCATACGAATTTACATAAGATCGAATCTAAAGTTTTTGAAACTAAACTTAAAATCGGCAAAATTATTCAATCCCCTGATAACATCAAATAGTCCTGATTTTCTAAGCGTTAATTTCCCCCTTTATCATCACATTTTAAGTAAAATGCTAGTGAAAACATCCTTATTCCTTATTATTTCATTTCAGGACCTATTCTATGTAAGGAAGCTGTAATTGGACGTGTTCAAGCCCTATGAATGAGTTGTCTCTTAACTACGGCGTAACCAAGTCATGAAGTTACGACGTAACTAAAGATTATGAAGGCTACGGCGTAATCCTCAGCTCAGGTTACGCCATAATAAAGAAATGCACATGATTGACGAAGACTACGGCGTAATCCTCAGCTCAGGTTACGTCGTAATGAAGAAATGCACATGATTTATGAAAACTACGGCGTAACCCCCGCTAAGATTACGCCGTAACCATGGATAAGCACAAAAGATTGAAGAGTTACGACGTAACTACCTAATAAGGTTACGCCGTAACTAGTATCGGAGCCTATAAATAGTCGAAGGTTCCACCAGTTTTAATCATCTCTCTTTCCCAAACCTTATAGGGTTTGGAGAGATCAAAACACAGAAGAAGAAGCATGGCTTAGGAGCATTGAATAACAAAGTCCTCGTCAACGATTTCCATTGTATTCGAGTTTGAATTTCTTCTATATTTTTCTAGGACTTATACTATGAATTCATGTCATTAATTGAAGTTTGCATTTATGTTATTGCTATTCTCTTTAATTCTTTATAGACATTTTCTAGTCTTTTCAAAGAACGCTAGCCTTGGTAGTATTATAAGCTTGGTAGTATCTAAAGGGCTGGGAGCTATGACCAACTGACCCCAGTCTGATAGATTGCGAAGTATGGGAGGAATTGCCCATAGTACAACCACTCTTCGTGTGCGAACTGAACAAATGATCACCTATCAAGTGTAGGTATTTAAGAGGTTAGGGGGAATCTAAGTTCCTAACGGTCGGGGTTCCCACCGTCTAGATCTAGTAGATTTGGTGCTTAATGACTGCTATTAGGTTGCCGAATGATCCCGGGTGACCTGTTCATCTTGGTGAGGAATCTAAGAACCATAGGCCATGAAGAATGACCAAAGGAGTCTGGTGATAATTAACCACTATATTAAACCTTCATATCGAGAATCAATTCATATTTGTATTCTTCGTTAAGCGTCGTTTATCTATCTCTTTAACCTAAATTTCTGGTGTCTGTGTAAGTGGAATAATAGCATATCGATAATTATAACAACCTTGTCATACCCATATATTATCAATATCATTTCTAATCATCTTAGTTCTTTCAAGGTCACAGCTCTCTTGGGACAATACTCGGATTTACCTAAGGCTTTACTACATCTGATCGGGGTTCTCTGCCTGTTAGTATGTGTCTATCCTAAGTTATCTAAGTTTTATAAATATTAAAAGCAGGATGAAATAGCACATCAGCTTTTTGGTGCCGCTGCCGGGGAGCAGTTAATGGAAGATCTAAGGTATATCATATTTACCTCATTAAGAGATTTGAGCACTTCCATAAGGTACGTATCTCAATCTCTCATATTGCAATATTACCAATTTATCCTCCGATGCTATTAGTTATGGCGTAACTTCTATTTAGAGTTACGACGTAACCATATTATAATTATTAAAAAATTAATGATATAAAAATTTTAATTATTTAGTTACGACGTAACTCCTATTTAGAGCTACGACGTAACCACTATATAATCAGATTTCTAAAAATTAAATCTTTAATTAAAAATTAAAAATATAATTATTAATTATTTAGTTACGGCGTAATCTATACTAGGATTACGACGTAACCCTTTCACAACAATTAATAATCTGAAAATATTAGTTACGGCGTAACTATTAAATCAATTACGCCGTAACCTCCTGGCGATATAAAACCTTATACGGATTAAAAACTAGGTTTTACACAAACTCTTTTCACCGCCTAACAAAACAGTAATTTTTTCTCTCAAAAATTTTTCCATCAAGATTTCTTCATCTCGTCATTCACCATGGATGGTAAGATCTATTACTACTCTTTTTGATTCGTTGATTTTGATTATTCAATTAGGGTTTATATTTTAATATTTTGGGGATCTTGCTTATTTGATTATATTATTGCTATTGGTTTGATTGATTGATGATTATGATAAATTCCCCATGTTATTTTGATTCGTGTCCTATCACTATGGGTCGTTTAGGATGTTTTGACTTATTTTAAAAGGGTTTTGGGTCAAACACAAACCTAGTGGGTTAAGCGCGGTCCCTCAGCACTAATAGGTTAAATATTTATGAAAACTTTTTACCACTTGAAAAAAAAAATTGATGGTTCCGGCGTAATCTATTGCTTAATTTGACCATCTGAGGTGCTGGGTTTCTGGGGAAAGTTACGGCGTAACTGGGGGTGAGTTATGTCGTAACTGCTGAAATTTGTAATTAAGACGTAACCATTGTGTTAAGTTGCACCATAACTATTGTAATAATCTAATTACGGCGTAACCAATAATGGTGGTTACGCTGTAACTATACATCAGTAAGGTATGCACTAACTGTTATCTATCTTATTTGCAGGCGCAAATAACCCCGCTCAATGGTTTAGGTTTATGGCATACGAAGATGCAAGGGATTAGGCAATTGTGCCTTAATGAGTTCGAGAAATTGAGGAGGAAAGATATTAGTCAACCGGAAGCCCTTGATTTTGATGCGTTTGATAGTTTGGCAAATGGGAGAGCTGGAAGGAAGTTGAGGAAATTCTGCAAGATTAAGTTCACATGTACAGCAGGGGAGTTCACATCCAATGCGTGGTTAAGGCTTTTTAGGATCACGGAGCCGGTCATTCCAGAATATGTCCGGGAGTTCCTTGCTAGTGTTGAGTTTCGAAATGAGATTGAGGATGATGATGTGGAGTCGTTGTTTTTCAACTGGGAGGTGTGAGAAGTATATTGACTCTATGGCAATTTACTGTGAGAATGGGCTTGTATACTCAAGAAGAAATGGAGTCATAAGCTTTTCGAAGGTTTTACAACACTTATTGGAGGCATAGGGATGAAACTCAAGACACTGCAGCCAATTTCAACCGGATTGCTATCATGGATGGTTACGATTCTAAGCAGCCACCATCCTACAAAATGGTTAGGAACCCCATCTATCGATTGGTGCACCGCCTCCTTGCTTGCTCTATTCGGGCAAGGCACTCTGCCAAGGAGAAAATGACTATGGATGATTTATACCCCATGGAAGGCATGGAAGGGGGGAATAACATCGATGTCCCCCACTATTTGGCAAAGTTTATGGGCGGTGGTGCTAAGGGGTTTTCAGCTAGGAGCCCTATTCAGGGGTCTCATTTCATTGAGAGGTTGGCTAGGAGCTATGATTTGATGACCGATGCAGCTCTGACTCGGGTGTCCCGTGGTAGGGAGACTAGCTTGATCGGGTTGAGTAAGCTAGTTGAGTTCGGGATTTGCACCCATGACATGTATGGAGTGATTGAGCTAGCTGGGACAGCCCCGAGGAGAGAAGTCGGGGAAGGTAGTGGTGATGGTGGTGAAGCCGAAGAGGATGTCGAGGAACGTGAGCCTGGGGTCGAAGAAAGGCACACGGTAATGTGGGGGACAGGTTACAGATCATCGATGAGAGGATCAAGAGAATGGCTACCCACTTGAACGAGGAAATTGATAGCCTCGGGGTGGGTTTATATGGTCTTAGTAACCAATTTGAAGGTTTTGCAAGTACCATGGATCAAGTGCAGCAGCTCCAGCAGGACTTATTTAACTTGAGTGCAGATCGGACTAGCCAAATGCTCGAGAGCATGCACTTGAACCACCCTAGATGGCAGAGACCGAGTATGTGTACCAGCCCGACATCCCCGACATTGGCATCCAAGGAGGAGTGGCATTCATGCAGGCCGAACCCACTCCTGGTAGCACCACAAGCACCCCGTTCGATCCCACCCAATTTCACTCCATGGATCACGATCTACGTAGGGATGATTGATTCCCCTGTTTGTTGGAACAATTTGAAACAATTTGAAACTTATTTCTGTAATAAATGAATTATTAGGATATTTGTATGCTTAATTATCAATTGTACCCATGGGGTACAAAATTTTCCATGTATTCTGTGCAGGTTTTGGTTCTGTGATGGAATTACAGCGTAACCTATGCTGCAGTAGGAAAATCTTGGCGATATAATAGTTAAGGCGTAGTCTCCGGAAACGATACGCATTAGCCACCCCATGACCCACCTTCAACCTTTAGTGAGACATTTTGGGCAAGCATTTGAGAGGGGAGTTTATTTCTTTCTTAATTATTTTTCATTTCTATTTTATTTTTTCTTTTTCTTCGTACAAATAGGACTTTATACACTTCAAGTGGGGGGATAGAAATAGAAATGAAGTGCATGATTACTTAGCTTACTTGCCCTAATTTTCTAGTTGGTTTCCAAAATTTTAAGCTCACTTGAAAAATTTTGTCATATTTTTAACCAATCTAGAATTACATAAAGCCAAGCACACTATAACCCTTATTGCCATTGGTGAGATTTAGCCTTTCTATTTTCCCCATTTTACCCAAATCTACCAAATATTGAGTGTGCGGATAGTATTGTAAACTTTAGAACTTGGCTTTTACATCACTTCGAGACCATAGACGAGTAGTGTATCAAGTTAGCTTGGTGCATTCAGAAAAGGCAATTTGAAAAAAGTAAAGGTTTTAGGATTAAACCCAAATAGCCCATATGTGTTCACTTGTGTGCGTTTATCGATTAGTCATATTAGCTTTTCGACCTCCGTGCTAACCCTTTTTGTTGCACTCACCTTTAGTGCAAGATACCCCTAGTTACACCCCTTTTGAGCCTATCCTTTCATTTTCTAACCTTATTTTCTTTACACCCTTACACCTTAGCCTACCGTGTAGTCTTACCTTTTTATCTTGAAGTCATTGTTCGCCCTTGTTCGAAGTTCGAAATAAAGTTTCGAGAGGCGTACCTAATCATCTACATCTTACTGAAGATCATCAAGGACCCCCAAGTTATCTCCTTATGCTCAGTTCAAGTGGGGGGATGCATTTATGTTTTAAATATATATATATTATTTGTGTTACAGTGCGAAAAATTTCTTCTATATTTTCTTCTATATATATTGTAACACAAATAATATACATATATATATATATATTATTTGTTTTAAACTCGAATATATTATTTGTGTTACAGTGCGAAAAATTATAAGAACTATATGAATTAAAGAAATTGGCATTGAGAATAATCTTCTTGATCACATTCGAAGGTTGGAAGAATAGTTCAAGAAAGAATAATGGTAGATTCCAGTGACATATATTGATCATATGAAGATGAACCTCGAATTAACGGTGTGGCGATGACAACTCGGTTTTAAGCTAAGACTATTTGTTTTATTTTTCTTTTACAACCATTAAAATATCCCATGCCTTACCTTACCCTTTTTGTCGTGAAGCGTGTCTACGTGATGCAGCGAGCAATCCTTGATGTCTTGGCCATGGATTTGGTCATGTATCATTGATTTTGTCCACTTCGCCATGACACGTTAGTAATGACACTACCCCAAAGCCTTTGAATCACTATAACCCAACATTGCTTTCTAAAATCTGTCTTAACCTTAGCTCTAGTGGTAGAGTTGTGTGTAATTGCCAAGCTTATGATAGAATACTTACTATGTCCGTGTAATTGAGTGATCACCCCGAAATTAACAATTAGATTAGGATGAGAGTGAGAGTTTTTTCGTTCCCACTTCGTGAGGTGTTCGGCTCTTATTAATATTCTAGCATGGAAATCTTAACTGCACATTCATTGAGGATGTATCTTTTGCAGTCTAAATTGGTCTACTTGAGGGCAAGTAGAGTTTAAGTGGGAGGATATTTGATAACATCAAATAGTCCTGATTTTCTAAGCGTTAATTTCCCCCTTTATCATCACATTTTGGGTAAAATGTTAGTGAAAACATCCTTATTCCTTATTATTTCATTTCAGGACCTATTATATGTAAGGAAGTTGTAATTGGACATGTTCAAGCCCTATGAATGAGTTGTCTCTTAACTACGGCATAACCAAGTCATAAAGTTACACTGTAACTAAAGATTATAAAGGCTACGGCGTAATCCTCAGCTCAGGTTACGCCGTAATAAAGAAATGCACATGATTGACGAAGACTACGGCGTAATCCTCAGTTTAGGTTACGCCGTAATGAATAAATGCACATGATTTATGAAAACTATGGCGTAACCCCCGCTAAGGTTACGCCGTAACCATGGATAAGCACAAAAGATTGAAGAGTTACGACGTAACTACCTAATAAGGTTACTCCATAACTAGTATCGGAGCCTATAAATAGTCGAAGGTTCCACCAGTTTTAATCATCTCTCCTTTCCCAAACCTTCTAGGGTTTGGGGAGATCAAAACACAGAAGAAGAAGCATGGCTTAGGAGCACTGAATAACGAAGTCCTCGTCTACGATTTCCATTGTATTCGAGTTTGAATTTCTTCTATATTTTTCTAGGACTTATACTATGAATTCATGTCATTAATTGAAGTTTGCATTTATGTTATTGCTATTATATTTAATTCTTTATAGATATTTGCTAGTCTTTTCTTAGAACGCTAGCCTTTGTAGTATTATAAGCTTGGTAGTATCTAAAGGGCTGGGAGATATGACCAACTGACCCAGTCTGATAGATTGCGAAGTATGGGAGGAATTGGCCATAGTACAACCACTCTTCGTGTGCGAACTGACCAAATGATCACCTATCAAGTGGAGGTATTTAAGAGGTTAGGGGGAATCTAAGTTCCTAAGGGTCGGGTTCCCACCATCTAGATCTAGTAGATTTGGTGCTTAATGACTGCTATTAGGTTGTCGAATTATCCCGGGTGACCTGTTCATCTTGGTGAGGAATCTAAGAACCATAAGCCATGACGAATTGACCAAAGGAGTCTGGTGATAATTAACCACTATATTAAACCTTCATATCGAGAATCAATTCATATTTGTATTCTTCGTTAAGCTTCGTTTATCTATCTCTTTACCCTAAATTTCTGGTGTCTGTGTAAGTGGAATAATAGCATATCGATAATTATAACAACCTTGTCATACCCATATATTATCAATATCATTTCTAATCATCTTAGTTCTTTCAAGGTCACAACTCTCTTGGGACGATACTCGGATTTACCTAAGGCTTTACTACATCTGATCGGGTTCTTTGCGCATTAGTATGTATCTATCCTAAGTTATCTAAGTTTTATAAATATTAAAAGCAGGATGAAATAGCACATCACCCCCCTTCTAGTTTTCCACAACTTGGAAATGACTTGTTGGGCGAGGACGGTTCCGATTACAGTCGGGACGATTAAATTTAGTCCCAACACCCTGAAAATAATGAGAACATAAAGTTAATGCTTCGTCTGAAATATAACCCTCCGCTATTGAACCATCCAGCTTCGCTTTAATTTGTACATAGTTTTTTAGCTTCTTCATGTATCTTTCAAATGGATACATCCACCGGAATGAGACAGGCCCGCCTTCAATAGCATCTTCAGGTAAATGCATAACAAAGTGAATCATAATGTTAAAAAAGCAGGAGGATATATTTGCTCGAGACGGCACAAAATATTAATCAACTGGTCTCTAGCTTTCATCATGTCATTCACCATCAAAGTTCGAGCGCAATATTGCTTGAAGAATGAACAAAGCTCGATTAATGGTGTATAAGTCGGTGCGTCCAAGAATTGTTGAAGTCCATAAGAAAGTTACCCTTGCATCATAATATGACAGTCATGTGACTTCATTCCCGTTATATTGTTATCATTTTTGGTCACTTTTGACTTGAACTTGGATCCGAACCCATTTGGTTGTTTAATTTTTTTTTATGTGTTGATAGAAAAGTTTTCTTTTATTGGGTGTGAGGGAGTACTTAGCATGAGGCTTCAAGAACTTCCCATTTTGTTTCTTTTTGAGCCACAACTCATTTCGAATGCCTAGAGCTTCCAAGTCTTGTCTTGCCTTAGCGGTGTCTTTAGATTTGTCGTTCATTAACAAAGTGTTCAAGATACTCTCCAACACATTCTTTTCGATATGCATGACATCTAAATCGTGTTTTAGAGAAAGGGAAGACCAATATTCAAGCTTGTAGAAAATAGACCGTTTAGTCCAGTTCAGTTCGACTTTATGATTATGTTTTATCTTTACACCCCCATAATATAGGTGTTTCCTCGGCAAACGTGTGCAATCTCGCATGTTGAGTCAAGATATTATCATTGGTATCTTTTCTAGGAGGATCTCTTTCATCGATTTCACTATTGAATGTATAGTCATTCCTCTATTTATGGTTCCTTTTTAAGAATCTTTTATGACCAACGTAAGCTATTTTGCTTATCACACGCGCATATGGAGTATCTACTTTGCATGTACGGCATGTCATGTAAGCTTTCCCACTCCAACCAGACAAACTACTTCGAGCAGGAAAATCATTGAAGGTCCATAAAAGCGTCGCTCTCATGTAGAAGTCAGTTCCTGTAACAACGTCTCTAGTCAAGACACCTGGTTTTTTCCATAATTCCTGCAGGTCATGAATCAAAGGCTTCAAGTAAACATCAACGTCCTTCCCTGGTGATTTAGGGCCAGGAATCAACAACGTCAGGATCAAAGAAGTCTCTTTCATGCATAAACACGGAGGCAAGTTATATGTTGTTAATATGATCGGCCACATGCTGTAAGATTGCTAAGGTTAAGAGATTGAAACCATCAGCAGCCAACCCTAATCAAACATTTCTTTTTTCTTTAGCAAAATCTGAATGCAGCATGTCAAACTTCTTCCATGCTTTACCATCAACGGGTGTTGCATCTTACCGTATTCCAAAGACTTTCTAGTAGCATGCCAAGTCATATGTTTTGCAGTGTGAATAGAATTGTATAAACGTTGTAGTCTAGGAATGATAGGAAAGTAACGCAACACCTTGTTAGGAACTTTCTTCCCCATTGTGTTCTTGTCTTTCCATCTCTCGTTTTACAGACCGGACAATATTCCAAATATTTGGCATCATCCCCCGAATATAAAAAGCAATCATTTTCACAAGCATGTATTGACTCGTACCCTAACCCGATCTTTTTAAATGTCTTCTTTTTTTCATAGTATGTCGGTGGGAGATTGTAACCTAACCTGGGCGGGAACACCTCCTAGAGAAATTTTAGCATTTTTTAAATGAAGTATCACTCCATTTACAGCTGACCTTGAGATGCGTAATCTTTGCCATAAAATCCAATGTAGTCATAAAGTCACATGCCGAGTACAGAGCCTGGTTGGAACAGGCAAGTAACTCTTCAAACTCGTTACAATGAGGAGGTTCCATTTCTTGAGTCGGCCCGTTACTTGTCTCGCCAATATTTCCTTGAGTTGGCTCATTTTGTTCATTATTCGGAGGAATATCAAAAATATCATTAAGGCACGCACCCATGTCACTCATCATCTCACGTTGTGTTGTGTTATGTACTAATGGCGGAGGATCCGGTTCACTATGATTGCGCCATTGTTTATAATTTGGGTCCCACCCAAAGTCATTATAGAAAACTAGAAGAGGGGTTGAATAGTTTTACCGTTTAAAAACTTAAATTGTTTCGAAAATTTATTGTGAGATCAATCAATATAGTAAAGAATGATTAATATGCAAGATAATTTGTAAGTAAGGAAAGAAAAAATCAAACCTCAACAAGGTTGTTTATAGTGGTTCGATCTACAAGGACACTTTTTCCTTGCCCTACTCCACTCCCCGAGTCTCCAACTCGAAAGTTATCTTCACTAATCAACAAGCTCCTTTTACCGGAGGAGAAAACCTTTACACGTCGCTTACACAATATTTCCGACACAAAGCTAGATGTCGAGTTCTTTTACAAGGGTACAACCACTCCCAACACACTATGTATTTTGAGGACTAAAATACTAACCACTCACACTCAGAGGTTTAAGATGGTTTGTTACAACAATGATGTATGAACAATAATGATTCACACAACAACAAAACAAACAAGACTTTCAACTATTCATTGAAGCTTGATTATGCCTTGATATTTTTTGCTACAAAAGATGATCACTAGAATGAAATAAAATTGAGTTAGATGTAATAGAATGAGAGAATGTATGTGTTTTATGCTAATGAGGGATGAGAAAACAACTTGGGTTGGCTTGCTATTTATAGGCCAAGTGATCGGCAGACCACGGACTGGACGGAACCAAAAAATGGGTTCCACCCTTTATAAAATTTGGTTCCGCCAGTCTGACAGTAAAGATTACAAAAAATCTTTCAAATATCATCCAAATATCTCCAAGATTATGTAATATATGATGAGTGAATATCTAAACAAAATATTCAATGAAATCTTCTAAAGATTTCCAAGGTGATGCAAGCCATGATGTAATATGTAGTTTTCCATTTTTAGAATTAACATGATATAAGTAAGTAATTATGTAATATTTTGTTTAAGTAACTAAACATATTTGATCTAAAAATGTTGAGGCACATTATAGTTTAGAAGGTTAATAATGTGAATTGATATGTTGCTAATCAAAAAGTGATAAGATGCAAATGTTTAAATGTTGAAAACTATTTAAGAAAAGCTTGTACTAATATCTAACAATCTTGACAAGCTTTACACTTTGCAAAAATGAAATTTATTAACAATACAAAGTAAAGATCATAAAATATAAATAATATTTTTGGCCGATATTTGTATTAACAATCTCCCCTTTTTTGTTGAGGACAAAACATAAATTTTATTTTTACCAAAGATGTAAAGATGTACAAGAATTTTAAAAATATGAGATTAATTTGAACTTGGGAGAACTAGCTAGTTAACTAAAGTTGACAATTTAAAAGTTATTTTGTCTTAAAACTAGTTAGACTTTTGTTTGTCAATTTTTGGTCTACTTTACTATTGACTTTTGAAAGTCAAAACATGTTGTTGACTTTTTGAAAATGAATGTTCCATTTCAATAATATTCGGTTAGGCGGAAAATGTGATGAGCCAGAGCCTTTTGCTTCCCCTTGGCCAATGCTCCCACTTAATTGAGTGTCAAAAGAAAGATACATGGATTATGAAAAGCTACAAAAGAAAGGTTAGTAACATTCATCATGACAAGCATCCAAAAAATAATAATAATTCCAACCAACAAGTAATCACTTATAGTAACCAACATCATTATAATAAACATCATTCATTAGTTAAAATTTTTATGACTTAAAAGTCATAAATGGAACATAATAGAGATGTTGAGACATAAAAAAAATCCTAGAAAAGAGAAAAATAACTTGAAAAATAAAAATCCTAGAAAAGTAAAAAAAAACTTCGAAAAGTAAAAGAAAATCCTAGAAATAAATCAAGAACCATCCTATTGAGGAGAAGGATGAGAAAGAGCGTTAATACGCTCAAGGATATGATTAAGAATGAACCTCATTTCATCTTGTAGTTCGTAGACCATAATGCGGGTCCGTTCACTTAGATGAGCGGTTCGCTCACAATGGGAGCAACCATTGCGAGGTTGGTTTGGAGGGAGACTAGGTTCATTGTTTGATGGTTGGTATTTGATTGAGCAATAAAGGAAGAAAGCAAGGCGGTTTGCATTTCCATTGCCTTATTGAGATGAGAATCCACCATGTTTGAAAAAGCATGGAAATTATCTAAATGAGCTTGTATCTCTACTTGTGATTGTGGGTGGTCTTCCCACATTGATGCATAAATGTCTTCAATATGTGGAGAAAAGGATGTAGGTGGTGGTGCATGATCTCCATATAGTGGCCTATGGATATCTTTGTGGATTGGATGAAAGAGTAGAGGTCTAGGTTCATTTTGAAAAGAGGTGTTTGGTTCAAATGATGCTCTTGGTGGTTCATGAGCGATACGCTCAATGGTGCCAAAAGATGAAAGACGTGGTGGATTTGTGGGCCTAGGAGGTAAGTCTTCCAAGTCATCCAAGAATTGATTGGGAGATGTTGTTGGGGTTTAAAAGAGTTCTAGGGTTATAAGTTTTGGAGATTTTTGTGGTGATGGTGTTTTTGATGTTTGTATTGAAGCCGGTGGAGGAGAGGTGACGATTGGCGTTTTTGTTGGTGGTGGAGTTGTGATGATAATGGTTTATTTTGGTGGTGGAGTCGGAGTACTTAAGCCGAGGAAGTTTTCATCTCTAATAGGAGATGAGATGTTGAGTGGTGATGAGTTTAAGGAGGAACTTAGGTTGACAAAGCAACAAGGTCTTACACTTATTCTTGCGCTTTTCTTGAGAGGTTTGGTTGATGGTGATGATGTTGATGACTTTGTCATTGTGATGAAGCTTGTTCTAAGAGAAGGAGTAAGAAATGGTTGAAGTGTGAAAATGACCATCCTGGGTGTCTTAATTTATAGGATTATGGAATTATCGAATTTTGTGTTTGATTTGATGTTAAACCATACATATGAAGTAGTTCCTAATGATTTGGAAGTGTTTAAATGCATGTTAAATCTCCTAAGTCAATCCATAGAGGAAGTGTTGAGTAAATTGAGCAAGATATGCAATAAATGGACTTTAATCATTGCAAAATCCCGAAGATCAGACACCCATGGATTCCAAGGAACCAAAATAAGGGTTCCTTCCTTTATAGAAAAAGGTTCCTTGGGTGTATTTTGAGAATTTTAAATTTTGGTGGGAAAAGGATATCCTATTGGTCCAAGTATGTTAAACTAGTCCTAATATGAATAATAATCAGTAAAACGTATCCTAGTAACAAAATTTAGTGAATTTGAGTATGGGATTAAGCAAAATTTAGAAACATACCTGCAATCACCCACGAAACCAAAAAATTTTCAAAGGCAGAACCCATATTTTGGTTTCGTCTGATCCGGCACAGTAATTTTGGCGGCACCAAATTTTTACACGGATGGAACCAAAAATTTGGGTCCGTTGAATCCGTGGTGACCTGGTTTGTTTACAGAGGCATTTTTAAACCCTCGTAAACTTTTCCGAATCTTGTAAATTTTCTTAAAACATATGGAGAATATCATTTATGGTTAGAAACAAGCAATAACACATATATAAACGCATGGGAAGCAATTTTCACTAAATAGTGAAAACGGTGAAAATTTGATAATATCAAAATGTTATCCCCCTGCACGGCAAAGTTAGTTCACATGATTATTTTAAGTTTAGTTATCATCCTAGAAAGTGAAAATACATAAAATACATCATACATCATTGTTTAGTCCTTGTACCAAACACTACTTAAAACCTCATTACTTGTCCAACGTCTTGTTGATCTTGGAGAGCATCCTACCAAGATACTTGAACATACCCTTATTTTGCTTGAATTCTTTCGAGGGGTTGTCAATCTTTGGAAGTGCCGGATAGTACTCGTGATGTTGAAGCCTAGAGTTCGGAAGTCCATCCTCCTAGCAATGTAGTATGCCAAGTTGAATGGTTGACAGGTGGACAAGCTATAGAGCATGTAGCAAAGGCAAGCATTGATATGGTCACGGTTTCCTATGGTGCGTATGACATTGGCTCTAAGAAGTTCTTCTCATTTCTCATAGTACTTTGCGGGAGGCATGTTTGTTCCTAGGAGCAAAAGTTTCATGTTTTAGTAAAAACAAAGACTAAATTGACGATTTGTTCTAGTGTGTGCCTATATGTAAACAATGTGGAGTTATGGTTATCTCGAATCCTTTTTATGCATAAAATAGTTTTTATTAGTAGTGTTTGGCAAAATATGAGAGATAACCCAAACGCTCCTAATTCAATGTGGCTTCGTCTGAATATACCCGGGAATACATATTAGTTATGCATTACCTTTAGTATTCAAGAGACATTATGCAAGTGATGAACATAACGTTTTTATTTTTATGAATAATGATAAATTGTTTTTCCTATAAGTGAGAAATTTTTCAAAATTTTGACATGAGGTTTTTAGTTAATTATGATAATGCCTTATGAGGTGCAATTCCTAACTAAGGGAACATGATTAGTTATGTAATTTAACAAATGTAATTCATGATTTGTTCAAGAAGATGCATAATCCCCATGTTTTGGTTTTGTGCATAAATTAGAACCCTAGACTCAGAATTAAGAGAATTAATGTAGTTAGGATACTTACAATGTTGATTTTGGCTGAGATTAGTTGAAGGAGAAATCTCAATTATGAGTTATGTGTGTTTGTAGGTCGTTTGGTTAGGTGGGTTGTGAAGGAGGAAGTATTATGTAGTTTAAATTTTTGTTCTCGGTGAATCACGGACCATACGGACCGAAATTTTTGGTTTCGTCTTTGTTATCGATGGGTGTCGTGGGTACTGTAACATATTTTGGCTAATTTGTTGTGTTTGGTCATTCTAAGTTTTAAGTTATGTTTTTGATTACGTGTTTGGTTCCATTAATCCTAAACCAAGTCCAAGAAGATTAAATGGTTCTCGTTTAAGAGATTTAGTTAGGATATCGGCAATGTTATCTTCGGAGGAGACTTTCTCGATTGAGATGTTTCCTTTTTAAACATTATCGTGAAGGAAGTGATGGCGAATTTGAATATGTTTCGTTCGGGCATGTTGGACAGGATTTTTGCTGAGATCAATGGCTCCTTTGTTGTCGCAAAGTATAGAGATGTCCTTGAGTTGAATTCCATAGTCCACGAGAGTTTGCTTCATCCAAAGAGCTTGTTGACATGCCTTTCCGGCTGAGATATACTTGACTTCGGTAGTTGAGATAGCGAGGGCCATTTGTTTTTAAGAACCATGAGGTGAGACATTGTCCAACAAAAGTACAAATACAACTTGTACTTTTTCTATCTACATAGTCTCCGGTATGGTCCAAGTCGGCATACACTATGGTTTCTACACCCGTTCCTTTGGGATACCATAATCCTAAACATGTAGTGCCTTTAATGTATCGAAATATTCTTTTTATGGCTTCTAGGTGTGATGATTTAGGATCTTCTTGAAAGCGAGCACATAGACAAACACTAAACATAATGTCGGGTCTACTAGCCGTGAGATAAAGTAGGCTACCATCATTCCTCTATATTTAGTGTTGTCTACGGATTCACCTTCCTCATCCTTGGTGAGTTTAGTTTCTGAGGACATGGGTGTTTTAATGGTTTTTGGGTCTTCATGACCAAACTTCTTAAGCATATCCTTTATGTATTTAGATTGGTTAAAGAATATACCATCTTCTAGTTTTTTAATTTGAAGTCCTAAAAAGAAGTTTAATTCGCCCATCATACTCATCTCAAACTTGTCGTGCATGATTTTAGAGAAATCATCACATAGCTCTTGACAAGTTGATCCGAATATGATGTCATCTACGTATATTTGAACTATGATAATATGTGATTCCTTTCTCTTGGTAAATAGGGTATTATCTACTAATCCCATGGTGTATTTGTGTTCAACTAAAAAAGTCTTAAGTCGATCATACCAAGATTTTGGTGCTTGCTTAAGTCCGTACAATGCCTTTTTAAGTTTGAAACCATGATTTGGTTTTTCAAAGTCGGTGAATCCGAGAGGTTTTGCAACATATACTTCTTCATTAATGAAAATGTTCAAAAATGCAATTTGAACATCCATTTGAAAAAGTTTGAAGTCGTGAGCACATGCATATGCAAGTAAGATTCAAATAGACTCAAGTCTAGCTACCGGTGCATAAGTTTCGTCGTAATCAATACCTTCTTGTTGATTATAGCCTTGTGCCACAAGCCTAGCTTTGTTTCTAGACACTACACCGTTTCCATCCATTTTATTTAAAAAACCCATTTTGTTCCAATTATAGCTTGATTTTTAGGTTTTGGAACTAATGTCCATATATCATTCCTAATAAATTGGTTAGCTCCTCTTGCATAGCAATACCCAAGATTCATCTTTTATTGCTTCTTTTACATTTTTCGGTTCAATGGATGACACAAAACAAAAGTAGTTACTTTGATTTTGAGCTTGTTATCTTAATGTTCTTTGATTTAATTGTCCTGTGACTTTTTTTAAAGGATGGCTTTTGGATTCTTTGATATTTATAATATCTTTATTTAATGGTTCATCTTCCTTGTTATTATCATTGTTTTCTTGACTTTCAAGTAAGTCATCATCTACCAAAGGTGATGTCTTTGAGTGAGATGGACTTTCGTTAAATGTTATGTTTAACGATTCCTCGACTCTCATTGTTTCTTTGTTAAAAACGATGTATGCTTTGCTAGTTTGTGAGTAACCAAGAAACACACCTTCATAAGACTTTGGGTCAAATTTGGTGAGATAATCTTTGGTATTTAAAATGAAACATTTACATCCAAATACTCTAAAGTATCCTAAAGTAGGCTTTTTGCCTTTATAAATTTCATAAGGTGTTTTGTTCAAGAAAGGACGTATTAAGACTCTATTTAAAATGTAAGTAGATGTGTCAACGACGTTACACCAAAACTTTTGGGGTAGGTTTTGTTCAATAAGCATTGTTCTACTCATTTCTTGAAGAGTCCTATTCTTAAGTTCTACTACACCATTAGATTGGGGTGTTCGAGGAGCCAAAAAGTTATGTGTTATACCATTAGTATCACAAAAGTTTCCATATTATGTTTCATTATCGAATTCGCGACCATGATCCGTTCGGATCGACACAATGTTAACACCTAGTTGATTTTGAATTATCTTACTAAGTATTTCAAATTGATCAAAATCTTCATTTTTAATTTTCAAAAACTTTGTCCAAGTATACCTTGAGTAATCATCCACTATGACCAAAGTGTAGAAGTTTCCTCCATAACTTTGTATAGCGGATGGACCAAACAAATCCATATGCAAAAGTTCTAGACACCTAGATGTGGAAACCATGTTTTTAGCCTTATGGCTACTCTGAACTTGTTTCCCTATTTTGCAAGCATCACAAAAGTGTTGGTCATATTTCAACTTGGGTAAGTTTCTAACTAGCTCTTTTGAGGACAATGTTTGAATGTGTCTCAAATTAGCGTGACCTAGACGTCTATGCCAAAGAGTAGAGCTATCATCTAAGGTTGTTAAGCAAAGTTTATCTCTAGATGTTCTATCTATTTTCATGACATATATGTTGTTTTTCCTAACTCCTTTTGCTATGGTGATACCGTCTTTTAGTATTTTGCTACCATTTTCTTCAAATAGTACTTTATACTTTTTATCACATAGTTGACTAATACTAAGCAGGTTAAATCCTAGTCTATCAACATGAGCAATACTTTTAATAGTTAGAGAGTCATGAGCAATCGTACCTTTGCCAATGATTTTGCTTTTGAGATTGCTACCAAAAGTAACATTACCTCCATCGTACTCTTGGTATGTTGAGAAGAGGCTTTTGCTTCTCGTCATATGTCTTGAGCATCCGCTATCTTTTATCCATTCATCAGGCTCCAAGCCGACTTTCAAGCATACCTATGACACATATAACTCAAGCGTTTGGTCCCTAATATCTCATGGGTCCGTTTGGGTTAAACATACCGTTTACTTGGTTCATGTATGAAAATGATGGATATGGGTTCCATGGCATGTAATTAGGAGTTTGATATGGTCTAGGGTAGTTTTGATTCCAATCGGTATGTTGATAGTTGGGTTGTATGTTGTAGTTGCTTTTGGGAAAGGGGCGTTTGGTAATAGGTGTTTTAGGCCTTTGTTGAGTGGTTTTAGATCTAAATTTATTTTTAGCAAGTCCTACTCCTATTGTAACAACATGTTTTTGTTTAAAACATCTTTAGATTTCTTAGAAACTTTGACAAATTCACTACGATCCATTTTGCAAACTTTCCGTCCTACTGCAGTAACCACGGAACCAAAAAGTTCAACGGACGGACCCAAATTTTTGTTTCCGTCCGGTCTGTGGTTTACTGTTTCAGTTGGGATAGTTTGTTTGTCTTTTCCGGCCGTTTTGGTTTGACAACTTGGAATCATTACATCATTAAAACCTAATCCACTTGTATTTCCTGGTACTTTTTGAATTCTTATTATTTCATCAGCACAAGAAATGTTTTTGGTAAATCTCTTAAATTTAGAGTTATGTTCGATAAGAATCTCCTGTGTGAGTTTTAGCTTTTCTATTTCAAGACAAAGCTCTTGACATGATTTACAACCATCGTCATTAGCCTTGCTCTTTTCTAATCGTTTTGCCTTTTCTTTGAACTCATAAACTTCGTTTTCTAAAAATTCCTTTTTAGTTTTTAAAAACTTGTTTTTATTTACGATTTTTAAGCTAAGCTCACATTGATTATATTGTTTTTACAAAGTGTCATCATCAATGGACGGGTAAGATGAGTCGGAATGTACCTCGTTTGATTCATGTGCCATGAGAGCGATCTCCTCCTTACTTGGTTCTTCGTCATCATCACTTTCACTCCAAGCACCACTTACAAAAGGTCATTGAGTTTTGATTTTAGGTGGCTTGGGGAAATCTCCGATTAGATGACTTGTATCACCGCATCTAAAACACTTCCTTTCACTTTTTCCCTTTTTGTCATCTCGGTCTTTTCGGAATGACCTCTTTTCATCTCGAGGTTGCCTTACAAACTTTCCTCTTCTTCTGAAGAACTTTTTGAAATCTCTTACGGCCATGGCATACTTCTCGTATTCACTATCCGAGCTAGATACTTCATCATCACTAGATTCCGTTCTTTCTTTTAAAGCAACAAATTTGTCTTTCTCTCTTTTGCCTTTTATGATTTCCGAATCTTTCTCCATCACCATTTCATGTACTATGAGATTTCCAATTAGCTCGTCAAGTGACATTATTGAGAGATCCTTTGATTCCTCAATAGTCGTTACTTTTGCTCTCCATTTCGGATGGAGTGCTCTAAGAAATTTCCTAACAAAGTTCTTGCTACGAAAAGATTCATCAAATGCTTTAAGAAAAGTGATAATGGTATTAAAATGAGCAAATCCACAATCAATGGTTTCATCTTCAGGGATAACAAATTGTTCATATTGTTGAACAAGAAGATCAATTTTGTTATCCTTGACTTGTGAATTCCCTTGATGTTTAATTATTAAAGATTCCCAAATGTCTTTAGTGGTTTCACACATAAAAACTCTTTCATATTCCTTTTTAGGCAAAGCATTAAAAAAAGCATCATTTTAGCTTCATTATTTTTACCTATTATTTTTTTTTTGTTCATCATTTGAAATATCTTTTGTTGTAGGATTATAATCACCTTTGATGAGAACAAACCAAAGATCTATATCTTTTAATTTCACATATGTTTCAAAACGGTTTTTCCAATAGATAAATCCATTGGGTTCAAAAAGTGGTGGTCTTTGTATAGATTGCCCTTCTTTAAAGTTTTCGGAATCCATGGATCATTTCAGGTTTATAAAATACAATATATATTATAAAATCTTGAGCAACGAGGCTCTGGTACCAATTGTGGAAAACTAGAATGGGGGTTGAATAGTTTTACCGTGTATAAACTTAAATTGTTTCGAAAATTTATTGTGAGATCAATCAATATAGATAAATGATATGTAAGTAAAGAAAGAATAATATGCAAGCAATAGATAATATGTAAGTAAGGACAGAAACAATCGAACGACGACAAGGTTGTTTATAGTGGTTCGGTCTACAAGGACTCATTTTCCTTGCCCTACTCCACTCCCCGAGTCTCCAACTCAAGAGTTATCTTCATTAATCAACAAGCTCCTTTAACCGGCGGAGAAAACCTTTACACGTCGCTTACACAATATTTCTGACACAAAGATAGATGTCGAATTCTTTTACAAGGGTACAACCACTCCCAACACACTATGTATTTTGACGACTAAAATACTAACCACTCACACTCAGAGGTTTAAGATGGTTTGGTACAACAATGATGTATGAACAATAATAATTCACATAATAACAAAACAAACAAGACTTTCAACTATTCGTTGAAGCTTGATTATGCCTTGATATTCTTTGCTACAAAAGATGATCACTAAAATGAAATGAAACTGAGTTAGATATAATAGAATGAGAGAATGTATGTGTTTTATGCTAATGAGGGATGATAAAACAACTTGGGCTGGCTTGCTATTTATAGGCCAAGTGATCAGCAGACCATGGACTGGACGGAACCAAAAAAGGGTTTCGCCCATTATAAAATTTGGTTCCGCCAGTCTGACCATAAAGCTTACAAAAAATCTTTCAAAAATCATCCAAATCTCTCCAAGATTATGTAAGATATGATGAGTGAATATCTAAACAAAATATTCTATGAAATCTTCTAAAGATTTCAAATGTGATGCAAGCTGTTAGGAATTAGAAAATTCCATAGTGAAGTGTCGGTCACCCCAAATGTTATCTAGCTTAATTTAGCTCGTAGACTTGTCGTTATTTACGTTATTAAGTTGTTTATTAGTCAGTTTGTAGCGTAGTTTAGTTTAGAGCAACACCGTGGAGGAAGGACGGGTCTTTACCCACTGTATCCCTGATCCACAGGCCGATAGGAGGTCGTGTATTGTGTAAGTATAAATACCCCTTCCATCCATGGAAGGGGTGGTGCTTCTTCTCATTTTTAATCTAATATTTCATTTGAGTAAACCTCTAGCAAGAACACCCTCTCTCTCTACTAATTCTCTAACTATGGCAAACATGTATTTTGATCTTCCAAGACCACCCGAATCATCATCACAATAAAATAACGATCCTACAATTGGTACGAGCCAAGGTTTATTGTGTTTTCTTTGATTTGTGTGTCCGTACCATAGTTATTGTTTGTTGTTCTTTTGGTTCACGTAGTTAATCGGTTTTGGTGGTCGGATAATTATTTTTCATGTATACGCTTTGTGTGCATTTTGTATCCTTCATTGGTCTCAAAATGTCAAAAGTCCCGGTCTTAATCATCGCTTTGTGTCCATTTTTTCATTATGTTACCAAACCGTGGTCAAAGTCACATTTTTATGGGTCAAAACTGTTGTTTCGGGTAAATTTGAAGTCGGCGGAAAAGTTGTCGGAAAACTCATCGGAAAACTCATATATTCATGCTAGCGAGTTGGGTCATTCTTCCTAGCGACTTGTGTCAAGCATAGTGGCGACTTGTATTTACAAGTTGTCTATATTCGTTGAATCCAAAGTAGCGAGTTATTGAGAAGTTGGCTAGCGACTTGGTTTGAGAAGTTGGCTAGCGACTTGGTATGAAAAGTTGTCTAGCGACTTGTTTTGATAAAATGTAGCGATTTAAGGTTGTTTGACTATTGAGTCAAATAACGATGCTAGCGACTTGCTAGCAACTTGGCTAGCGAGTTGGCTTAGCTATTTGGCTAGCGACTTGGTTAAATAATGTTGCTAGCGACTTGACCCGTAAAATAAAGACTTGGCTATAATGAGAAAGGATGAAGAAGAGGATAGACCTTGACCACTTGACCACTACTCACGAGACCATGTAAACCAAACACCATGACATCAAGACCTCGGGTTTCAAAACCCCATCATCAGTCCGATTATATGAAGCAGCGTAATGAAATATTTGCAATGTCATCCGAAAACATCACCTCGATTCAAGAAATAATCCAACTCTAATCTACAACAACAGTTCACATCTACCTTGAAATCGGTTTGTGTCTATGATGTTCATTCAAGTGTCACATGAGCCACTTATCAAGACTCGAATGAATAATACAAACATCAAGACTCTTCCACTTATGGATAAGTAATGAATCTCGATTCTTCTTTTGTGGTTTATTGATTTCTCAATGACCTTTTCGAGATCAAACAACCACTAAGGATACTCATCATAGATTCAATGTTTTGATATTATTCGAAAATTATTGAAGTAAACTTAACAAGTATGTTAGGTCTAATCAACTGTTTCGATTCGTGACTCATTTCAAAGATGCAAGATATGTGATACGAATCTCATTTACTCTTTCGTTGTACTATGTCGTTATATCAAGACCACAAGGGTCATCACACGAAAGAAGTTTAACATCATCAATCAATGTTTGAAGATCTACTTCATATGCATATCCGAATACAAAGATAAGAAATGCAACAATATTGTTACTTTCTTTCTTTAAGTTTCGTTCAAATAACAAGAAAAATATATACCAAACATCACTAACACAACCTACATGACTTTCTTGATGATGAATAAATACCCTCAAGCCATCTACGGGGCAAGGTTCTTGTGAGAAAAGATTAAGTGATGAGTTTAAGACGGTTCGTACAAGTCTTTTCTTTGTTACGATATGGTGAGATAAGAGGGTGGCGCACGCTTTGTGATTAGGGTTTGTTAGGTGAAATATTCATGGAGGCGTCGGTTTTGATAAGGATTAGGGTTAAGTGAAGCGGTGGTGTGACAGTGAGATACTCTTGAGATTATTTAGGGTTAAGATGTGGTTAGTGAGAATAAGTGTGGCTTTTATATCCGTTATTAAAGCATCATTTGTTTTGGATCGGGTTTCACGGGCCTCGAACGGTGGATGGGTACAGTATAATGAATGGGCTGGTTGTATCTAACTTAAATAGATTTGGAGTAAGCTTGAGCGATGGTATTGATGGGTATGCATTGATCGTGGACACGTTTTGTGATACTTGGCTTAGCGTATATCAAAACGCTTGATACTTTGATGTTACACGTCTTGATAAGTTTGATATTTTGGGTATGCAAATCATTTTCCGTTCGTCAATTTGATACTTGGACCCTACACGTTTTGATTAGTATGTTCCTACTACATAAAGGTATTGGTGGGCTTTGAACGAGTGTTATGCATCATCTTTTGGGCCATATATTTCTGATATTAGACCGCACGTTTACGTGAATTGAATTGGGATGAACGGACATTTATGTGAGTTTGACATTGCACCTTAACGGATGGGACTCAAATTCTAAACAACATATTATCTCTAATGCATTTTGAATACATATTGCTTTACGTATTTTGATAAGTGGCATGACAAAGATTAAACCCATATGAAGACTTAATTTGATATATGCGATATGTTTTGAATCGGGTGTTATTCTAGATGGATTGGGCCCAAGAAGTATAAGATGACTTGGTATTGGATGATGATATGATGGGCTTCTCAAGAATTGGATTTTATGAGAATTGATTTATGATGAGATTTGAGGCGTCGTCGTATACTTTGATCATGAGATTAGATGATGTGACTTGTTGAGTTATGAGGTTTGGTACTTTGGTGTATGCACTTTCATGAATAATATTATGTCACGGCTTGAACCGAAAGTTGAACATGGTTGACTACGGGGTTGTTGTTCGGTATTTCTTACTTGGATTTGAAGTGAAGTTTTTCTGGGCGTGTTTACTTATTTCGTCTTCTTTCATTCTACCCTTCCGCGAAGATGACTTGTTTGGGCATTTATAGAGGGTGATAAAGACTTGGCTATTTAATTACGGTTGTGATTCTTTCTCGTTTAACCCACAACCTAACTATCACTACGGTGCCTCGCGCAATTGAGGATATGTCAAGAGGTTTTGTACATTGGGTACACCGTTTCTTCTTCACAAGGATTAGTACAAGTTTAAGTAACGAATCCGGAATTTTACGTCATCTTGAGTTTGATATATCGGGTTTACTTCTCCATGTGGTCACTACAATAGCCGACGAATCGTGAATGATGAGCTTACCAAAGTGTTTATTGGATGGTTGATGATGTTGATGATGTTGGATAATGGACCGTTGATGAACCGCTGCATGTTCCCTAAAACAAATATTCACGAAACCAAAGTTGTCATAAAACATTCAAACGATATTGTTTACGGTTTTGTCTTGATTTTGTAAAATCCCTGAAAGAAACTATTTCTCGGTTTAAATCATAGACTTGTAAAATCCGTGACAATGGAAACATCCTAGTAAAAGTAAAGTGCATTTTCGGATCTTTCTTACGGTTTATTCTTGGTTTTGTAAAATCCCATGAAGAAACTATTTCTCGGTTTAACCCATAGAGTTGTAAAATCCGTAATGATGGAACCATCTTGGAGAAGAGAAAGTGTAATTATGAATCTTCTTGATCTTTGGTGCTACGGTTTACGCTTGAAGAAGGGATAAAAGGTGTACTTCATAAATTGGGTATGTGTTTGGGTGTCTTCATGGCAATTTGGCTATTACATGGTTTTACTGGGGTTATGTGCTTTTAACCATGGTCGGGATGAAACCATTATCGAGTTCACTTAAAAGCGTCAAAGGAGGCTAGAGTTGAGCTTTTAACGGAAGATGTGACAATGGAGTTAATTGGTATCATTCATTTGAGGTTGAAGTGAAATATCACGGGCAAGTGTACTTAGTATCCGAAGGTATCGGGATGGTTGGATGAAGATTCTTCATGATCCTTGTTCGAGCTTATTATCAAAAAGCGAAGACTTGGAAATCTAGTTATTGTTGGGTGTCTTTTACCTTTTCTTTTACCACTTGGGGAATTGGGCTCATACCACCACAAAATAACTATCACTTTAAGGAGTTACGTTGTAGTGCTCGGTGTCACATTCAATTGTGGATTTTCAAGAGGTAATGTCGTCTATTACTTGATGGTTGGTTGGTTGAAGAGTATAGAGTACATAGAGATTCAATGGAGCATGAATTCTCGGCACCGCTCTTTGTTACATATGTGCAAGTTTAAGTCACGAGTTCGGGTTAGTTTACTTGAGGTCAAATTCATCATATTGGGTTTTCTCCATCATTGTCACTTCAAAGAGCCTCTTGGATGATAATGGGGTGAATTACAAGTTTTGCTAAGAGAGCGTAGAAAGAGATTATGACGATCATTCACATCGATTCGGGCCTCGTACTTCAACATAATGACGTATGAACACTTGATTCATGCCTCGTTCTCTAAAGAAAAGAAAAGTGTGCGTGTCGATCGCTTTATCTTCCAAGAAGAAATCTTCTTATTATGACCATTCTCATCAACATGCTTCATACTTTTTCCATGCGCTTGATCATCAAGTGAACAAGACTCTTGTTGATTGTTTTCGATTACACTTTCTCAACTATAATGACGATGGCGACATCTGTCTTTGATTTTGCGGGGAGAAGTGTGAATGGACTACATTTGGATAATGTTCACTTGTTTAATCAAGAATGGCATCTCCGTATGCAATTCTTGAGGGGAGAAAAGTGTGAATTTTTTGCATTGTTGATTGATATTAGAGAATATAAATGGTCATACGGCTCTAAACTCATGTAAGAACCGAGCTTCTTCTTATCGGGTCATCTTTACATGGAGTTTCTTCGAAGAAGCCGTTGGTTGACATCTTCACTCGGATTGATGAGTTTATCGACAAAGTGCTTCCGGTTAATGCTTCACGTACACATCAACATGATGATTCCGAACAATCTATCTGTTCTTGTTTGATGTGATTGGTAGTTTGGCGTTACCATCTTGTGTGTTCGTTCTTGCCTTATTGCGATTTTCTTGATGAACATCTTTACATTCTTGTTTGATTAGGAGGGATTTTAGTTAAGGGATTTGCAAGATGTAAGTTGATTGGGATGCTTTTGGTGATGTTCTTGTTTTTGTGTGAGTTGAAGATGTTAACTATCTATTCCCAACCGAACAATCTTGAAGAAGGTCGAGTCTACGATCATTCTACATTTTACGCTACATGTTAGAAGACTAAAGACGAGTTGCATTTAACGATCTAAAGACTTCTTCTTAATTTGGGCATTTATCAAAAGCAGTTGTCGGTTTAGGGAGAGCACTAATGGGAGAAAGTTATAAGTCGATTCAATTCCCAATTAGACTTGCTCATATTCTTTAGCGATGACTACTCGAGGCGTTGATATTGACTATTGTTGGACATGTGACACAAGGTGATTACTTGAGTTAATCATTTATCACTTATTTGAGATTGAAGTTGACTTTCACAAAGGCGTGTTTTTATTTGATAACTTGCTCGGGCTTAAGAATTTGAGTTGAAGACTTGGTTTATCTAGTTACCAGCAATGAGGTGGATGGTTGAAGACACGTTAACTATCACTATTAGGAGTTACTTTGTTTTACTCGATGTCACACGCATATGGTGTGGATAATCGCAAGAGGTGTTAATGTCTCATACTTTGTTTGGGTAGTAGTACTTAGAGATTTGCTTGAAGCATAAATTCTCTACACCATTCTTCCATCATTAGGTGCAAGCTTAAGATACAAATGTGGGAAGTTGACTTGGTTTCAAGTATGGTATAGCGGGTTTTCTTCTTGAAGGGTCACTTCAAATTGTCTCTGAAGGGTTGATATAAATAGTCGAGAGAGTCTTGACAAGTTGATTCTCACAAAGAATTCAAGTGTTCTTCTCAACAAATTTCTAGTATACGGGCTTTCAATGAGTTCTTGATTCGAAGCATCAAAACCGACAAGGGAAAGGAGACACGCATCTAAGCGCGAGTAATCTTGATGAGCTTAATTCTTCTAAGTGATTGAAGATATCCGGGAAGACATATGTTATTACCGAGAGAAACTCAAGGTTTGACTCATGGCGAGTAAACTTGATGAACTTAACTCTTCTAAGTGATTGAAGATATTCCGGAAAACAAATGTCATGACCGCAGAGAAACTCAAGGTTTTACTCATCAAGGCGTTTAGTGTTCTTATTCCAACTATGTGGGGAAGAGATGTAAGAGAAAGTTTCGAAGATAAAAAGGTACACAAGTACGACATATTCGGGGAGATAAATGTGTAACATGAGGGAGGTGTTATCGAGTTATTCTCTCGTTGGGAATGTGTGTACTTTGGATTCTTGGGCTTCATACACATTCATCGAGACGAAAGATGTGAACATAGGGAGGTGTTCTTCATTACCCTCATGATGTGTATTCGGAGAGTTCTTTGATATTGGTGTACTGGGTTCTTGAGCTTCATACACGTTCATCGGGGAATAAAAATGTGAACATGGGAAGGTGTTCTTCATTCCCTCATGAAGTGTATTCGGAGAGTTCTTGAGCATTATACTAAGAGACCGACTACATCAACTCAACTACTTGGGGAAGTGTTCTCTTGACACTTTTGGAATGGATTGCGTCGAATTCAATGGTTATGAAATTTGAGAAGATTATTTATGAGTGGGATGATACGTTGCTATTCTTCTTGATGATATAACCCGAATGGAGATCCTTGATTATCGTTCTTAAATGGAGCGGATTTTATGATAGTGGTGTGCTTATCGTGCACTGCTAAGGCAAGCTTGAAAATAGAGCTTGAATCGCTCATCTTATGGATTTTGGTTTGGGGGTGAAGGCGCCAAGTCTCACTTTCGGATGGTTCAATTTCTCTCAATGCAAGAGCCCTTGGAAGCTTTGGTGGTGGATGTTTAAGAGATGACGAATTCTATCTTCTGACGTCTTCGCTCGATATCCTTATCTCGGTACTCGTATCATCATCTTCTTTAACTATATCATCTACTCTATCTTTGTATATATTTATCCGAAAAACCAAATACAAAATATAAAACCAACAAAACAAAATAGAAAAATATAAAACCAAGAAAAGAAAATAGAAAATATAAAACCAACAAAAACCCATAAAAATCGAAAAATTTGAAAATTCCAAAATATGTTTTCCTAGACATGTCTTACGGTATCGATAACATCTACGGTCTTAGAAATGTCATTCAATAATGGCACGGGACTTTAGATGAAGTTCGAGCGAGAGGTGTAAATATTCTTTTCTAAACATGTCTCAAAATAAGGCTTACGATTATTTCGATGTAACCGGGCTTAAACTATGGCTTGCGCTTACTTGATCAGTAACCCGTGCTTAAACTATGGCTTGCTATCATTTCAGATAGCAACCCGCTCTTATAAGGAAGGAAAGTGCTACGCTTAAACGTTTTTCACTAATTTCGTGCACTTATCCTAAAACAAAATGAGGAAAGTATGTCGAAGGACTGCTGTTCCTACACAAATGTTTTTCCGTCTATAATTCTTCAGAAAAATATTTGTTGTGTTCAAAATGGTGGAAAATGAGTTGCTTAAAATCAATCAGATTCAGAGTTTTTATAATATTTGGAAACTCAATCAATGACTTCAACTCTTTTAAAATCTTTTATAAAATGAGTTATTGGTTGAGGGGGAAAATGTTTTCAAATCTATGTCTTCTAACGAGCTTTCTTAATTATCCTAATATGCTTAATTAAAAATGATGTTAACCTATGTTGAAGGACTAGGTGCCAAGGATATGATTGCTAGGATTAGATAATTAGAGTTTGATGAACACATTTTCCCATACATTTAAATGATCGATTGATATATTGCATAGACTTTTATTAGTCGATTCTTGTTTGGGTGATGTCGACCACCATATATCATATGTGTGTTCACTAACGTATGCGGTATATTGGTTATAAGAATGTTCGATCCGGATCCCACGATTAAGATGATTGGATGCGAAAGGAAGGGTAACTATATCTTGGGTTGACAAATGAAGAAACGGAGCTTAAATTTGACTTCAATGGAAAGTTGGCATAAATGCAACGTAAGAGGTCTCACCGCATCGCCAGATGGTTTTCTTCTAAGTGATTGAAGAAACGAGCTTAATTTGACCTCGGTTGGCATTCAAATGCAACGTGAGAAGAAGTCTCCTTGCATCGCAGACGGTTTTCTTCAAACCCTACGGAACAACAACGAAGCTTCTCAACTACCTAACGTATCGTTGTGCATGATACCATTTTTAAACAATTTTGAATAATTTGATTAAATTGTTTTGAAAATGGAAAATATTGTTTTGAAAATATATTGGACTAATTTTTGAAAATCACGGACTTCTTGTTATCAAAACCTAAGTCACTCAATTATTGACTTGTCATGGATTGAGGGAGAGTGATTTAAAATAAAATATTTTCAAACGATATTTCTTCACAAAAGTCCGTTTATACGCTAAAATGTGGTGATCTAAAGATTTAATGTTATGTCATGGTATGGTTTTCTTTAAAACTCAAAGATCATCAAAATGAAATTTTTACATTCTTGTTTGATTGTGAAATTGTTTTATTTTACTTAAAGGTCTCTTAAAACAAATCATACGACACTAACAATCTTTAATGTTTAAATCTGTTCCTATCATCATCTTCGAATTAAATCTTGCCACGTCTTTCCCTAAAATTTTCTAAATAATTTAAATCTTTTGGGATTACAAATCTCAAATGGTTTGAAATTTTGATCGCGGGAGAGATCGTGATTTAAATCTCAAATCTGTTTTAATGGAATTGGTTTTAGTCCTTCAAAGGCACTCCTGCCTCCATGTGCCAAACGATTTCAAATACACAATGCACATGTTGAGGAGGAGGATTTATCCAAAAACCAGATGAGTATTTAAACAAGGCCACATTTTCTCCCATGTTTTCTAAACCTAATTAAATCACTTGGGATCCAAAATCTCAAAGGGTTTGATATTTTTGATCGGGGGAGAATTTGTGATTTAATAATGAAATTTGATAAAAGGTGATCGATTTGATGAAATTGTGCAGTCTGCTCTCTCATATGTGCTAAACGCTTTCGAATCTTGAAGCACATATTGAGGGGAGCATAACTATCGAGTACAAAAGCTTTTAAAGAGATTTATAAAGTACCTTGATTGTGTTTTCAAATGGTTTTCTTAATGGATTTTGTGATTGTGAATGTGCTTCAAAGAACTCTTGCCTCTATGTGATAAAATGATTTCAAAAATCCTATGCACATATTGAGGGAGAATTTTACCAAGAAAATCAAATGGCTTTTTCGTATGAAAATTGTGATCAAAGAAAATATTTCAAAGTCCTCTTGCCTCCATGTGCCAAACAATTTCTAAATCACACGCACATGTTGAGGGGGAGGTTTTCTAAATTATCAAAACTATTAAGGTACAAAATGCTTTGATCTCGTATCACAAGTACCTTGATTGGTTTTCCAAATGATTTTTCAATTGGTTTCATGAAGGAAAGAACAATACCAAAAGACCGACCAATTTACTTTATGCATGGAGTTATAAGGATGGTTAGGTTAGGTATTCGTTCCCACAATCCGCCGAACGGAGGGATCTACCGAGGACAATCCACTAGATAGTGTAGAGTCCTTAGGTATATTGAAAAAAAGGAGAAAATGAGGATATGGGAAGAGTGCGGATGAGACAGAGCTAGTCTTGGAATAAACCCAACAAGGTTCTAGTAATGAAGTCTCGGTAAGGCGAAGGGTTGAAGAATGAAAAGAACCGAATGTGAAAAGGGTGAAAAGAAATAGCCTCCATCAATTCAACCTTAGGGCGTAAACCGGGTTCAATTCATATGCTACTGGTGGTTACTAAGGTAACACTGGTATTGAAGACAAGACATCATGGACCCGTGATGCACTTTGCACTAAACTTCCCAAACCACTCAAGTTCCTCTTAAAGGGCTTGTTTCATTCTCACGGGAACCGACATTATCTATCGACTTTCTCTTAGAGATTGTTGATATTGAAGAAGGAGACCTCTCCCTAGTCTCCCAAGACAGAACCAAATGTGCACTATTGAGTCTAGAGCCAAGAGATCATCCACAATATCTCATTAGGACACTAAATTATTGAAGACTTCTTGTTTCACACAATGTGGAAAGTAAGTATATATTAAGAGTCCTCGCATTATCCCCAATGGTATTGCGAGAACATCCGAGTGGTATGTAAAAGTATTCACGATGAAGATGGAAATCCTTCTAGAGCCAACATCAAACAAGCTCTTGGTGGGTGACATGTGAGATCTTCTCGTAAGATTAAACTTGTGACAAGCTGGATAGAAACAATGGGGCGATTCATCTTGAATCAACCTTGGTCCGAGATTGGAATTGACGAATACTTTTGGAAAAACCGTTCGATGTGCAAACCTTCTTTTCTAGCACGTCGAATGTGTATTCATTTCAAATTCAAAAGTATCTCGATTGAAAAATACTTTTAGAAAACCGTTCGATGTGCGAATCTCTTCTTTTCGCTAGCACGTCGAATGTGTACTCATTCTCTAATACAAAAGTATTTTGATTGAAAATTGATCTTTCTCATAAAACCTTCGTCGTATTGCAAAACTCTTTCTTCAAGCAATACGCGATTGTTTTCAAATCTTTTTCATCAATCGGTGAATCTCAATTTGTTGGTTCACTCACTCCGTGTTGTCTTCTTTGAGGCGTTCGGTTTGAGAACGACTAGAACATTGCGAAACCACATCAAGGAGATTCTTGAATTATACGATCACGGCGTTACTTGTAATCGATCAGCGGGAACCGTGGGCGTGTACCTCAATTCGGAAAGTGGTCAAAGACACTTTCGTGTGTTTATTGCTAATCTTGTTGTTTGCGGTACACTTGGACGGTTGCGGTGATCGGAATTGAGGAGTCAATCAAAGCCGCATGCTCACAAAGATCCACACTTAATTTGAAGAAATCATGACCGGTGCATATCTACATAACACGGCTCGATATTTCATACTATGCTTATGCTCACTTTGCAAATATCATGAACCGGTAAGGCTTCCGCTACTCGATGGAAAGATGTCATGATTCAAAAGTGTGAGCATGTCGGTCCAAATGTCACAACTTCACATGAAGGCAACACTACTATGGATGATCCATAGAGATTTCTTGTGGTGATGATCTCAAAGAAAGCTCAAAGATCATCAAGATGTGGATCGGTTCAAGACCTCCACTCAAAGTACAAAACTATGCGGACTTTGAAGAATCGCTACAAAAGCACAAAGATTGCGGAAATGAAGAATTCATGTCTACGAGCTCAAGAACAATGTCAAGAATAGAATGCTAGGATTTGAAATGTAAAACATGGGGTGACCTCCTTTAGGGGGAGATTGTTAGGAATTAGAAAATTCCATAGTGAAGTGTCGGTCACCCCAAATGTTATCTAGCTTAATTTAGCTCGTAGACTTGTCGTTATTTACGTTATTAAGTTGTTTATTAGTCAGTTTGTAGCGTAGTTTAGTTTAGAGCAACACCGTGGAGGAAGGACGGGTCTTTACCCACTTGTATCCACGATCCACAGCCGATAGGAGGTCGTGTATTGTGTAGTATAAATACCCCTTCCATCCATGGAAGGGTGGTGCTTCTTCTCATTTTAATCTAATATTTCATTTGAGTAAACCTCTAGCAAGAACACCCTCTCTCTCTACTAATTCTCTAACTATGGCAAACATGTATTTTGATCTTCCAAGACCACCCGAATCATCATCACAATAAAATAACGATCCTACACAAGCCATGATGTAATATGTATTTTTCCATTTTTAGAATTAACATGATATATAAGTAAATACTTATTTAATGTTTTGTTTAAGTAACTAAACATATTTGATCTAAAAATGTTGAGGCACATTATAGTTTAGAAGGTTAATAATGTGAATTGATATGTAGCTAATCAAAAAGTGATAAGATGCAAATGCTTAAATGTTGAAAACTATTTAAGAAAAGCTTGTACTAATATCTAACAATCCTTACAAGCTTTACACTTTGCAAAAATGAAATTTACTTTTGTCGTTAACAATACAAGATAAAGATCATAAAATATAAATAACGTTTTTGGATGATATTTGTATTAGCAGTCGCCTATGTGTTTTTTAAGAGAGGTCATAGATACCCATGGAACATTACGACACAAACGACATGGAATGGCCATTGTTGGATATTAGTTTTCACATACACATCAAACCATAACACAAAGTGGCGTATGAATGGAATTCTAGAGAGAGAAAGTTAGAGGTTTAGGGAACTTAGTGAGAGAAAGTGAAAGATATTATTATGAGCTCCAACTCTCTACCTTGGGAGGTAGAGAGTATATATAGTCTTACATAAATCGCCACACTTGGGCGTGGATCGGGCATCGATGGGTAAAGACCGTCCGTCCTCCACGGTGTTACTTGACTAAATACTACTTAACATAAAAGAACTACGACTACGAGCTTTCTAACGATTACATATACTTGAGGTGACCGACACTTTAATACCTGGAATTTCTAATTCCTAACAGCCATATGTCTAGGGATTTTTCCAAGGGTGGTGGTGGTGGCGGAAGTTGTTATAAGTGTGGCGAGAGTGGCCATATGTCTAGGGAATTTACCAAGGGTGGTGGTGGTGGTAGAAGTTGTTATAAGTGTGGCGAGAGTGGCCATATGTCTAGGGAATGTCCCAAGGGTGGTGGCGGTGGTGGCAGAAGCTGTTACAAGTGGTGGCGGTGATATCTATTACCACCAAAAGCTCTATTTTTTGCCATATATATGATAGCAAGTCTGATCTTATCCACACAGTCTCATTAATATCTTATTCTCACAACTACTAACATACACACACTTATCATGCCTAGGATGGCGTAATTTGAAGCTTTTGCTTGTCGTTGTGGACATGGAGATGTAATTCTGCGAAAATCACATAAAGGTGACACATGTGGTAATCTATACTATTCATGTTCCATCAAAGGTGAAAATTACATTTTTTGTGTAATATATAAATAATTTCGTTACTATTTAACTGCTTGGGACAAAGGATTTTGGATGTGGTTTTTTTTATGTAAGGAGGAACGATCCATTTAATGACCGGTTCTCCTGCTCCTTCAACGCCTCCAACTCATTCTTCAAGACCTTCACGAACTTCAACATACTATGCACGACCTTCAACATCGAGTCCTGGAAATGCAGAGTGCTTAAACTGCATCAAATTAAATCACAAGATAAAGGTACTCGAAAAAATGATAGAAGTGTATATGCATCCCAACAAGCACACAGTTGATTCAGCCGCCCTATTTCATGACCTTTATAATGACATGGACAATCTTAGTTTGGAGTAATTTGTATGATTTAATGTTTAAACTTTTATCGTTTGTAATGTAATTCTTGCGCTTTAATCTTGGATGTTTATTGATTTGTAATGTAATTTTGTATACTTTAATTAATGTTTGAATGTTTATCGATTTTTAATGTAATTCGTATGTATTTTACATATCCAAACACCCCTTTAAACAGACTCAATCATATGTTTGTAACGTAATTCAATTTGTAATGTAATCCACTCTGTAGTGTAATTCGTATATATATATTTTACACTTGGCATTTGACATGAGTCATCTGCTTGTAAAATCCATATCCAAACACCCCTTTAAAAAAAGGGTATTTAAAATATGCATCCAATGCTAAATTACATATCCATAAAGACTGAAATTGAAGGAACAATATCACAATTAACAAACACGAAAACAAACCTTTTATTCAACACACAAGAGTTCTCAACCATATACATTTCATACAGACTCAAAAGAAACTACTAGACAAGCAAACGAAACAACTCGACAAGCAAATGAAATAACTCAAACAAAACAACTCGACAAGCAAACGAAACACACAACATAGACCATAACAAACATCGCAGTTCATCGACTTTTTCCTTTGCTAGAACTTGTACCACCTTTTCCTACTTTGCTATAACTTTCACCACCTTTTCCTTCCCTTGTATTCTTTTGCTTGATGATATGTTCAAACAAAGCTTCAAGATTTGATATCCTCATTCCCAGTTCATTGACTTTTGCCTCCATTCTTTCACTATCAGCATCGGCCAATATTTTTCTGTAGTATGGCTTTTTCCTCCACCATTTTAGAATGACATCTCTCATCCACGGGCTAATGTTCTTATAAGAACCATATTCCTCAATAATTTCATCGCCATATGTATTAAGAACTTCATCAAAGAGTGGTATGTTCGATAAAATCATTGACCACGCTTCTTCTGGCGTGTAACCAAGCATTGTTATATGTGTTTTGTGAGACTTGACGATTAGGTTATGTGAGTGTTTTGTTGTATTGAGGATGATTGGTTACATATAAGTAAAAAATTAGCGGGATAAAGTTGCAATAAGGCGGGAAAAAATCCCGACGAAATGTCGTCAGTAACAAACTAGCGGGAAAAAATCCCACCCAATTATTCTCTATTATTTACAAGTGGGGGAAGGGCAGATTTGACATAAATACATCCCGACGATATGTCGTCGGGATCTAAAACTAATTACAAGGATTAACGCTAATCAAACACTAAGCGGGATAATTTTTTTATTATATATATTCCAGACGACATGTCGTCAGTACCAAGTTGGCGGGGTTAATTCCCTCCCAACTATTCACAATTATTGAGAGGCGGGAGAAAAGTAAAATTTGACCAATATGTTGCCGATGACATGTCGTCGGCATAATTTGAGCATAAAAATTCAACGAACCGGAGGCTTTGTCAAGAGAACTTTTTGTCGTTTAGTGTATATTGCCGATGACATTGTGTCGTCGGCAATATGTGTATAGCGTATGCATGTATTTCGACTAGGATTTAATATTTATAATTCTCGTCTACCTAAGGTCTATCTACTGCACTAACGAGCAGTGAACCCGGTCATGCGTAGTATATAGAGTAGTAAAGTCGAGGTCGTTCCCAAGAGCTATGTAGATGAGGATCCTATTAAGTCTAAGTGTCACTCGTTTTAACTGGTTTTAAGGTTGAAATGATTGATTAAACTAAAGACAAGAAATAAATAACGAAAAGTAAATTTAGGTTGTGAACAATGGTGAGAAAGTGTGTTAACGAATTAATCATCCTATCATGTAATGTCTATGTTTTCTAAATTACTTCCAATTGATTCAAGTGGGGGTTTAAGTCGCTAGGACAACATTTGGTCAATTCGTCCTAACCTATCAACAAAAGTTCCTACCCGACGTCAAAGGAAAACCCTTTGGGGAGTCGAGGGTCTTAAGCAACCTAAGCCAAGTCATTAAGTACCCTACGTGCAAGATTCGAAATAATGAGTGTCCGGGGGCTAGCATCTTAGACACTCATCCCTAACTTCTTAAGTTCGTCCATACGAACTGTGATAATTTGGTCAGTTCGCACAAGAGGGAAAGGTCGTCAGTTGGTTAATTCTTACCAATTCCTTCTCAACCTACTTACTTAGGGTCAGTTGGTCAATTTTCTTAAGCAACTAGATACGACCGCATTTCAAAACTACTGAAGCTAGGGTAACTACCATCGAACTATGGATGCATACACTAGAAACAATTTATGGAAGCATGAAAACACAAACAATACAATCAAGGAATCATAACTAGGCTAGCACCAAAGGTGCTTAGCGGATCATATTAAAAGATACAATAAATTCAATGTTTAACATAATGAAAGACATGAATTAAAGTAAAAGATAGAAATGATCGCTAAAGGTTATTGATATGGTGTGATTCCTCCCTTGGAGATGGCTCCGTGTGCTCCATGTGATCTACCTTTGGAACCCTCTTTACGTTCTCTGCCTTTGAGTTATGAGTGAATGATGTGAAATGCAGATTTTAGGGCTTGTATTTATAGGCCCGATCAGAGTTACGGCGTAACTTAAATTACGAGTTACGCCGTAATTTAATTATCTTCAAAATATGAGCCTCGTTAAGGAGACTATGAGCCTCGTTAGGGTTCTTTAGGTTTTGTGATTTAAAGAAGCCACATGGAAAAATTTTGAAGAAGGTCATCCTTGAAGGTCCTTCTCAGATGCCTACCCTCACTGTACCCGGAGATCCGAATGCAGTTCCACCAAGAGATGATGTTACCAACGTTTTCGGTCTTGATCAACTTACTACTGACCAACTTCTACACTTAGAAGCCAATGAACTTGCAATGTAATATATATTTTTGGGATTACCCAATCCGATACTTGGTAGTGTTTATGCTCAGAAGACTGCTAAAGCAATGTGGGAGCACATTCATCTTCTAATGGAAGGCACCGAACTCAATCAATAAGACATGGAATCCAAAATCTATTTAGCATATGAACACTTCATGATTGAACCAGGGGAGACATTAGAGTCATATCATCATCGATTCTCAGACATCATCAATGACTTGGAGAAACATAATATCATTATGCCAAGAATTGCAGTCAACACAAAGTTCTGAAAGGGTCTTGGTCACGATTGGGAAAAGTATGTTATTTTCATCCGTCAAGCAAAGAATCTTCATCATGCTACATACGGTTGTTGTATGACTATTTGAAGCCCCACCAAAAGGAAGTTGACAAAGATAGGATCATCCGTAGAGTCCACGCCGCCTTCACTCCGGGTAATCAAACTCTAGCTTTGTGGGCTCAAGCATGTTATCCTCAATTCTTGACCTTGCCAACAACCTTCACAAATCCTCCACAACCAACTTTCGAGATCACACCATATGATCCCTCACAAGAAAATCAACGGTTCCATACAACAGCAACAATGATCAAGAACTTTACAGTGAATCTAATGAGGATGCAGAAGCTTTCGATGCATTACAACAAGGGTTTGTCATGATTGCAAGAGCCTTCGGCCGATATTTAAACAAATCCAACAATCACATTCGTACCTCATCCAACACAAGGAATCAAGCTGTTGTTAACAACGGAAGAGTTGAAGTTCATAATAGTAGTAATGTTCGTCAGATGGGTAGTGGTCAAGGATTTAATCCTAATGGAAGGAATAACATGGGTGCTCCACAACAACAAAGGGTTCAAGTGGTTGATCAGGGAAATGCTCAGACTGGGATTAATGGTCTCCGATGCTATAACTGTAATGAGAAGGGTCATCTGGCTAATGCATGCCCAAAGCCGAGGACAAGAGGCATCGCTTATCACAAAGAGGCTTTACTCTTGGCTCTCAAGGATGAAGCTGGTGGAACTCTTACCAACAAGGAACATAGCTTCATGGCAAATGCATATTCTGATGATGACATGGAGGACTCCACATGAGTGACACATGCCCAGTGTATGACACTGACGGCTTGTCTCAGGTACCAGATCAAACTATACTCATTACTGATCTGATATCTCCGCCAACATCTGCATCCGACGAGGATCAGAGTGTTCAACATGAACCTTCTACATCTCATTCCGATGATAATCATATGGATCCCGTAGTTATATTTGACGATCAAGATGACCTTATGGTTAATATTGATAATCAAGTTGACTCCGTGGTTATTTTTGAGGATCTAAATAATGATCATGTTGAGACTCACATAGAAAAAGCTGAACCTTTGTCTAATCCGGATCTTGAGCTCATGACCAACTTAATTAAGACCCACAAATCTCAAATGGAAAAGTGCCAAGACATCAATAAGAAATTACAGGATAAAATTGCACGGTTGACTAAGGACAATGAATGTTATAAGTTCCAACTCAACATTTTTCAAACTAAAGAGAAACGTGAAAAAGGTTTTAAAGTCGCATTTGCTAAATCATACCAAAATGAAAAATCTTTGGAGAAATAGATATGTGATCTAGTTGTATCCAAGAATGCTTTGTTGCCTCAAATAGAACAACGAAAATATGATCATAAACATTAACTTAACGCTCTCACTCCAGAAACTCAAAAAGCCAAGTCTGAGTTGTTAACTTGTCAAAAATAGTTTTGTGAATACAAAAAGCATTCAAGGAAACAAAAAGATGACTATCTTGAGGAAATTTTCGACTTACAAAAAAAATCAAAGAGTTTCAAAATGTTGTTTATAAACATGGTGAGTCAATCACAACTATTCAAAAGTTTACTTTTAAACCAAATCCAAATGGATATGGACCGAATCTTGCTGATTACAAAGCACGTTTTTCACATCGAGCATTCAAACCAAATCCTCAAGTCTGGTCAGCAGAACATAGAATTGATGACTCAATAATGAGTATTGTTGAATATAATCGTGCGGAGGAATTAGATGCGAAAGACGAGAGTCGTCAAAATAGAAAATGTTGTTTATTGCAAACCATTTAACTATTCGAAAGCCATAACTTTCGTCGCTGTGAGGATAATTCTAACACACCTTGGGTTATCACGCCTACTCCCGAGTCCTCTTCTAATGATGATCCCGATCCAATATTGCAAAAATTAATGGTCCTTTACCTTCTTTAGTGAAATAAAGCCATTAGGTGAACGATGTCGGGTTCTTAAATACTTTGACACTTTCATATCGACATCAAACTTTTGGAACATGCAATTGAAGTTAATTACGAAATAAAAATGAACATTTTCAATCGCCATTTGCGCGACAACAAAGAGATATTTTTCGAAAGGACTTTTACCACATGTCCAAAATTTAAAAATGTGTGCAATTTATTGGGAACGGAACTTCAAAAGGAGATTGGACTTACAAAAGTTTTTGAGCAAGCGAAACATCGATTTCTAATACTAAGCGTAAAAGAAAATGTTAAGAAATCATGTTGACCGACTCTTGGAAGATGTTATCGTGATGATACCATAAATATTGTGCTATTACATTACATTGCATATGCATTTGATTATATCATCTGATTACATTGAAAATATTGAGAATACCGATAATGTATCACAAATCAAATCTTTAAAAATTGAAAATGAGCGATTGTTAAATGAGCTAAAAAGATTGTCAAAATCGTGAACTTGCTTTGCAAAACAAAATCAACCAGTTGAGTTCCAAAATTTCTAATCCAAAAATAGAACAACTGGATGATGAAAACGTGTCTTTAAAGTATCAAATTTCAAAATATGAACAAGAAATTACCAAAGTGGCCGAATATGGTGTCATATTTGATTTACTTAAAAAGACTCGTGCCCGAGCGTCAAAAGATGCAAATGATCATCTTTCTTATACCAAAGAAGTTTTACGAAATAATGGAAACACTCGCTCTGAAAATCAAGATTTGTTACACACTATCCATGACTTAAAAGCGGAGTTGGTGAAACTTAAGCAAGATAAGATTAGTAACACTAATGCAATTGCCCCAGGAATGTTTAAAATTGACACTAGAGCGCCTAATGACAAACCACAAGATTCTAATGTGCTTCCTTCCACCGAAGCAGGAATAGTTGCCTCTTTCCCAATGCTAGCACTTCACGACTTAAGAGCAAATCAAGGAAGAATAGGAAGTTGCAACGTAAGAAAAGAACAATAAAGACCTCTGAAGTAGAAGAACACCTTAGGACTTTGAATAAGACTCAAGTTGCACCCACTTTAGACATTGCGTTAGACAAATGTAATAGTAAAAGTGATGTAACGAATGCTGAACCTTTAAGTATTTTGAATGTTATGTTTGAAGCATCTTGTGTTGGTTGTCATAAAAGCATGTTTTCTGGTTGTCATGATAAATGTGTTGCTAATGCTATCTTATCTCGTAAGCGGAACAATAGAAAATGAAATACCTTTAGGCCCACTAATGCTTCTAAGTATGTGCTAGGTAAACCACCCACTAATGTTTCTGCTACGACCATTGATGTACCCATAGCACCCACTTCACCCCCTAGGAAGATCTTATTACCTAGTGCATTCACTAAGACCAAAGCTAAGACTTGTTGGAGATGGCAGAAATGGTTACATAATACACTTGGATTTAAATGGATTCCCAAAATCATTAACATGTGTGTGTAAATGCATGTCGTAATGGAACCTCTAACTCTTTGGGTTACACCTCTACTTATATTCCACACATGTGTCGTGCATGTGTAATGCGGTGATCTGAGATCATCCTATGGATTGTTGATAGCGGATGTTCCCGGTACATGACGAGCAATCTCAAGCGTTATCAAACTTTGTTTCAAAGTTCATTGGCACTGTCAGGTTCGGGAATGATCACTTCGCAGACTATCATGGGCTACAGAGATTACATCAATGGAAACATCCAAATTAGCAGGGTTTATTATGTGGAAGGTCTCGGTCACAATCTCTTTTCAGTCGGTCAATTTTGTGATTGAGATTTGGAAGTTGTTTTTCGGGAGAAAACTTGTTTCATTCGTGATCTACAAGGAAACGATTTTATGTCTGGAAACCACACATCAAGTCTTTACACAATCTCAATGCAAGACATGATTGCTTCATCTCCCATTTGTCTAATTTCTAAGGCAACTTCTACAAAATCTTGGCTATGGCACCGTCGTCTTTCACACTTAAACTTTCAAACCATAACCAATCTTGCACGTTACAAACTTGTTGAAGGTCTCCCAAGATTTCGGTAATCTAAAGATCATCTATGCTCAGCTTGTGAACAAAGGAAAAGCACTCGTGTTCACTTTCCTTCAAAGGTGGAACACAACTCACAACATGTGCTTCATCTCCTTCATATGGATTTGTGTGATCTGATGCGTGTGCAGACGATTAACGGCAAACGCTACATCTTGGTAATTGTCGATGATCATCACCTTTCTCACAAAAAATTCAAGTTCAGCTCCGGAACACAGTCAGACAAATCAAAACAGATAAAGGAACTGAATTTGTTAATCAAACTCTTCGTGAATTCTATGAGAAAGTGGGAATTGAGCATCAAACATCCACTGCATGGACACCAGAACAAAACGGAGTTGTTGAAAGACGAAACCGTACGTTAGTGGAAGATGGAAGAACGATGTTGATCAATGCAAAACTTCCAGATTACTTGTGGGCTGAAGCCGTGACAACTGCATGCTACACTCAAAACCGTTCAATGATTACCAAATGCCACAACAAAACACCTTATGAGCTTATCCATAACCGCAAACCGAATTTAAAACACTTTCATGTATTTGGATCTCTTTGTTACCCAAATAATGATCATGATGACTTTGGTAAGCTCAAGGCTAAAGCTGACATTGGAGTCTTTGTTGGATACTGTGAAAACTCTAAGGGATATCGAATATGGAATCGTCGTACAAGGGAGATTATGGAAACGATTCATGCCAATTTCGATGAGCTTAGAGATAACTTCGAGCAAAACGACTTGGAACCCGGACATAGCTGTCTAAACTTCCCCAAACCCCATCATCAATTTGAACCAAGCCTCTGACTTACTCGTCGTCAAATGGAACGACTATTTGCTCCTCTGTTTAGTGATGATATTGATCAACGTGCTCGGATGTATCAAATGTTTATCTTGCTCAACACGATAATAATCCAATACATGATACACGAAACAACAACAAGCATTAAAGAAGCACCTCTAATTGACTCTACAATAACGGTGAACCAACCGCATCCAATGATGAACGGTGATGATCTTCTGAACCAAGAAGTACCTACACCTGCAGATTATGATCCAAAAGCGTACTTCAATCCTTTTGCCAATGAAACTACCACTTCTGATGTTGCAGAATCATCCACAAGCCATTTAAATCCTCCTAATCTGCACAATGTATATCAACATCAACCCTCCACACATCGTTGGACTAAAGACCATCCTCTAGCGAACATTATTGGAAACCCAAATCAACCAGTCGTAACTAGACAAAGCCTTCAGACCGACGGTGAACATTGCATTTATGCACTTACCGTCTGCCAAGCTGAACCCAAAAATATTAAAGAAGCCATGACATATGAAAACTGGATTGAATCCATGCAAGAAGAACTTAACCAGTTTATACGTCTTGAAGTATGGGAATTGGTTGCAAACCAACAGGGGTCTATCTTATTGGTCTGAAATGGATTTGGAAAAAAAAGTTGGATGTTGAAGGTACGGTTATTAGAAATAAGTCACGTCTGGTGCCTAAGGGTTATAGACAAGAAGAGGGGATTGACTACGAGGAATCATTCGCACCGGTTGCTAGACTTGAGGTCAGACGGATCTTTCGGCATTCGCGGCTCACATGAATATCACGGTCTTTCGGATGAATGTCAAACCGCTTTTACGAATGGTAAACCGAAGAAATGGTCTATGTTAGTCGGCCAGAAGGATTTGGTGACCCAGAGTTCCCTAATCACGTCTACAAACTAAACAAGGCTCTACGATCTCAAACAAGCCCCTCGGGTGAGGTATGACAAGTTGTCATCCTTTCTCATTTCTCATAATTTTGTCAAAGGATCGGTCGACCCAACACAGTTCATACAATATCACGGGGAACACATTTTAATCGTTCAAATTTATGTGGATGACATCATTTTTGGGTCAACATATCAAAAGTACTCAAACGCTTTTTCAAAACTTATGAAAAAACATTTTGAAATGTCCATGATGGGTGAACTTACGTTCTTTCTAGGACTGCAAGTTCTTCAATCACCCCGTGGTATTTTCCTAAGTCAGTCCAAATATGCTCTTGAAATTTTAAATAAACATGGAATGCAAAACTGTGATACCTATGCCACACCTATGGCACATACCAAGAAACGGATCTTGATTTGCAAGGAAATTGGTTGACCTACCAAATACTAAAGTACTATTGGGTCTCTCATGTATCTAACGACCAATGAGACCGATATTGTATTCTTGTATATCTTTGCTCCGTTATCGATCGAGACCAACTGAACCGACCTCTCTTAGGCTAAAGAATCCTCAGATACATGAAGGAACCATTAATTTGGGGATCCGTATCCGAAGGATTCGGTTTTGAACTAATAGCTTTTCGAGATCTTGATCACGTGGGTTGCTTAGATTCTCGAAAAGTACTTTAGGTGCACTACAATTTCTTGGTGATAAACGGTGTCATGGCAATCGAAGAAGCGAGGATTGTACATCGCCGTCCTTAACAAGGCGAATATGTAGCCATGTCGGCATGTTGTGCTCAAGTCATTGGATGAGAACACAACTCAAAGACTATGGTTATGTATTTGATGAATCCCGATGTCTTGGGACAATCGGTGCTATTGCAATCTCATGCAACTCCGTCCAACATTCAAGTCTAAGCACATTGATCTTGATATCATTTCATCAAGAAGCATGTGGAAAAGGGTACCGTTGAGTTATATTTTGTGGGTCTTGAATACCAATGGCGGACCTTCTCACCAAAGCCTTAGCTCACGCTAGGTTTCTTGAGTTGGTCCACGGTTGGTATGGTGTTTGACTCCAGAGGAACTGGACGAACTTTTGACACATTCTTAAATCCAGTCAAACACCAAAACCTCTTTTGTAAATATTTTATCAAAAACAAAATAAAAAAATATAAAATTTCATAAAATTCAAAAATATTCTTCTCTCTAAATTTTTCTCAACATTGCAAGTACAAATCTTCCGTCAACACTTTACTCTTTCAAACAATTCAATATTTTATGCTCAAGTGTTGAGGGGGAGAATGTAAATATTTTCTGTTTCATAAAACCTTGTACTTGCATGATACCCAGTATTGGCTATATCTTTGATAATGGTGGATACGTTTCTTGTTTCTTAACACTCCTCGGACTCAAATTTGTAAAATTTCAACATTTTTAAAGTTGAGGGGGAGTGTCATCATGTTTCTTTCCAAACTTTAACTTCAAGCTTAACCAAAATGGAAGTTATGGGTTGTGGATGAAAATGGTTGAGGTGGAGGGGCTATACTTGCCTAAAGTCAAAACTTAATTTTTACAAAACCTCCACCTAATTTCACTTACATTTATTTCAAACATTTAAGTCTCTAACCACTACATCCACGCTCAAAATTCATCCTCTAATCCGTGTTATAAACCTCAAATTTGTAAGTGTTTTAAGTTTCTTGGTGTAATTTCAAACATTGGTCTTTAACCGTTTGCAAAATCAACGGTTTGATCTTCCTCTAAGTGAGATTCAAGCTTTTACGATTACGCGTATAAGCTTGAATTCATGTGGAGTTGTTTTTTATGAAATGGATGTGTTAAAATGTTTCTAATATCAATCCTCGAACTGTTTCCAACATCTAATTCAACCCAGAAACTAGTATGAATCATTTCTCAAAATTAGGGTTTATGCGTATAATTGGGTGTTTTTCTATTGTGAGTATCTTAGGACAATTAAACGCTTGAAAGATGATTGTTACATGTTTAATTGACCAAATACATCATTGAATCCAACCCAAAAAAACAAAACTGCATAATTAGACTTTAGGGTTTATGAACAAGTTGGTTTGGGTATTTTTGATTCATAAGGTATTTGATGTTAAAACTTGTTTCAGTTTACTCATATGGTCTCTAAGACATCCCAGAAATCATTTGGTTGTGTTTGCATGGTTAGATTGTTTAGGCGTAGGATTTGAATAATTAGGGTTTATCTTTACGCTTAAGCAAACTTTACGCGTAACCAGATTCAACTTAAGATGCCATGTGATTTTGAAAGGAATTGAATTAAGTGCTAATGAAGATGTTATGCTCAATTTATTTTCAGGTTATACGCGTGCATAATCAGAATCAAGGGTAAAAATGGCCTTACGCTTAAAGGATCACCTTATGCGTGCGATTCATATAAGAGAAATCTTACGCGTAACCTTTACGCATAAGGTTCTACATTGGGACTACGCGTATCCTGTGAAGGATATGCGTAAACTAGGATTATTACGCATAAGGTTCACTCTTACGAGTAAACCTTACGCATAAGTTCCCAACCTACGCTTACGCGTAAGCCTTATGCTAAGAGCCTTTTCCTACGCGTAAGATTTCTTACGCGTAAGATAGACTCCTACGCATAAGCATAAGTTCTACGCGTATGGTCAAAATGTTTACGCATAAGCTTACAATCTTGCGCTTAAGCCATAATTATAACTTTACTTATGAAATGTTACGCGTACAAACTTGTAAATAAGTTACTCATAACGTCACAAGACCAAAATGTCACTTATAAGCTATTATTGTTAAAATGTTGTGTGAATGAGTGAAAATTTGGACTTTAAAATTCAAAATTAATATACTCACGAAAATTATCACGACTACTTTGGACTGTTGGACAACAAGTGACATTGGACTCGTAACATTCATTAATATAACATATTCAATAATTGGACAATAATCAACTTTTGACTAACATAATGTCTTTCGATATGTTGGTTCTTTTGGCTCAATATCTTTCAGATCACAATATGGACATCATCATGGAAAACGTTAATGCACCAAATTAGCTCACAATGGAAGACATATTCTCGATTGGTTATAGTATGAAGTTTGGAAAGAACAACCTTAAGGTTGACTTTGAAAACTTCACCTGCTCAGAGTCTTCATGCCGAATTGCAGTGGATATTCTTAAGTCTCATCCATACAACAACATGCTCACAAACTCTACAACTGTGTCGGAGATCTACATTCACCAATTTTGGCATACAATGAAAAAGGTGGATGGTCAAGATGCGATCACGGTTACACTTAATGATAAGAAGGTCACTGTCACTGTTGTTGATTTACGAGCAATTCTTCTGCTCCATGCTATCCAGCCTGCTGAGTATGTGCCAATTCCAACTAAAGAGGCTACATTACAATTTATGGTCGATATTGGCTATGATGAAGCTGCAGGAATCATTACCAAGCATTCTTCGGTCGATATAAAGAATATTCCTCAGCCGTGGAGAACTTTATACATCATGATCGCCAAGTCTGTTTCCAGAAGAGACAGCGGTCATGAACATCCGAAACTAATGCAGCTACAAATCGTCTGGGGCATGCTCAACAAAATGCACATCGACTATGCAAGTCTGATCTGGGAAGACATGATGTCTCACCTCAAGAAGCCTGGCACAAAGGTTCCTTTCATCAGATACACGAAGTTGTTGATCCAAAAGATACTCGGGAATAATCAGGACATTCCCTTGAGACTTGATGACCCCAATCATCATTCGGCTTTGTTTGAGGCTTCGCTGAATGTTGTCAGATTTAAAGACTCTTGATCGGCTCCCAAACGGTCAGGTTTATTACACAAGTCGACCACTTGTGAATGGTCAATCGTAATAAAAGTCAGACAGCTTGAGAACGCAATGCAATTAAGTCCAGAGGAGTATAGGGTTTCCCCGGGTCGTTATGTCCCAGCGAGCTATGCGATGAATCACCAAACGAATAGTGATCGAGAGATTTGAACGGAAAAGAGTTTTGAATATGAACAATTATACCTAAGGAAAAGTTTATAAATTACAGGGGCTTAAATGCAAATTAAAGGAAATTAAAAAGATAAAAAATATTAAATAAACGCTATCACTATTTGCAAAATGATGTTTTTCTATGATTTATAAAACAAAAATAACTTAAATAAACTATTTTAATTAAAACGTAAACTTAAATTATCTAAAAACGTAACTTAAAATGAAAACGTACGTTAAGTATAAAAATTACGCGAGTGCGCAAGTAAAAATGTAAAATTTATGAAATAAAAGTCCTACGAATGTAAAAACAATTTTCTTACTTACTATATGACAAAAGAAAATTTTAGGAAAAAGCCGGGTATTTTTTTGACTTTTAAATTATTTATTATGAATTAGAAACTAGGTTTAACTAATTAATTAATTAAAAATACTAAACATTTTGAGAAAAATCTGAGAAAATCACAAAAACTACTTTAAAGGGTACTGAAGCTAAGAAAAATTAAAAAGGTGGGTGTTGCTTTTGAAAATAAGCTGGAAATAAGCTCAAAAGGGCTTATAGTTAAAACTGCCTAAGGTCCTTAAGTAATTAATTGTGCAAAGTTAAACACAAAGAAGACCCAAGGGCAGTTGGTTGGGGAAGTACATTGTGTGCGTGGTGCAGTAACCGAGGAGGTCACGAGTTCAAATCATGCACCTCCTTTTGGTCTTTATTTTTTCTTTTGATTTTTCATTTTGGTATTCAAAGGACTTCAAATAAGCATATGTTAACAAAAGCTATACTTAGAAAAGCTCGAAAACAAGTCTTTGAATACTTATTCATTCAACACAAAAATTTATGAATCATTTGTTTGGGACGGGGTTGCTACTGGCGAGGGCAAAAACAAAACAAGCAATTTTGTTTTGATCATGAAAAGCAAATGACAAGCACTCGAAAATTGCAAAATGAAATGGCATGCTAGGTACAAACTATAATAAGCTATAAATTAAGGAATAAAACGAAAATAAAGTTGGACATAAGCGGTTGGTATAATGGGAATCCTAAAAGCTAATAAGAGAGAACTAAGCTTAAAGGGTGCAATTAAGCTAAAATAACTAAGTTTACTCTAAACCTATACTAACTAAACTAATAAGCAAATAAATACCTAAATGAGCTAACAAGGGCTCTAATAAGCACTAATAAAGAGGACAACTCTTGTTTGGGCATGCGGGCAATCTAAGGGTGTTTGAAGCTTATAATTAAGCTACTATAATGTTTGGAAAAATAAATAAAGATACTAAATAAGTAAACAAGCTAGCCTATTTTCACCATACAAATTTTTAGCTTCTAACACTTACTAGTTACAAATTCAAAGATCAAAAATAAAACCTTAAAACACTACAAGGGCTGCTGATGTGATTTTTTTTTTCGACAGTTCTAATGCAAATTTAACCAAGCTAGACTATTCCTAAAAGCAAACTAACTAATCTTAGATCTAGGTGGGCATGAAGTGATGCAAGAAAAATGATTTGGAAGAGTTTTTGATTAAATCTAAGCTATGAAAGAGGGATGAATCAATGATGCGGTGATTCAAACAATTATAAAACAATATTTTTTTCTAAACTTAACAAAACTTATAAAACCGGTTTACCTCTTTCAAAACACTTTGAAACTTTGAAACTTTGAAACCACTTTGACTTACCAAGTCAAAGTGGGTTAAATAATGTTTTGACCCAACTTCGACCTTAAACCAAACACACCTTATGGGCATAAAAGACACTTAAAAAGATTTTTTAACAATGAACTTGGATTTTCTCTTGTAAAACTAAGTCTCAGTAACTTAAAAAGGTACCGAAACCAAATGATAATTAGCTAAAGCAAATAAGCACTAAGTGCTTATTTGCATAAAAAGCGATAAATGACATATATGTAAAAGCAGAAAACTTTTTTTTCATTAATTTAAAGATGAATTACAATTAAAAAAAAGCAAACTAACTTTAAAACTAACTAAAACCTCGCTTTGAAAGGCTTACAAGCTCTCTATTTATACTAGGTCTTGGAATGGTCTTCATTCTCTTTTTCTTGGTCTCTCTCCTTCCTCTTTTTATTAACAAAAGTACTCCCACTTGCTTCCTGAGCATTTCCCATCAAGAATCTAAGCCATTGGATCACTTGGGTTCTTTCTAGCCTTTGATGGATTTTTTGGCGGGAAAACGTTTTTAACAACTTGGGGTGGATTGAGTGAGAGGAAGGAGAAGCATTAAATGCTTCTTGTTTTGTTGTTGAGGTGGAGTGATAAGGTTGGTGAAGATGAGCTGGTGGAGGGGGGTTGAGTGTAAGCAGGTGTTTGCAGAGGCAGGTAAGGAGGAAGAAGAAAAGGAGGGAAGGTGGGGTTTGACCAGGGATGTTTGACCGAGCTTAATATATTGAAGGGGGGTCAAATGGAAGGGGGTTCAATGGTTTGGTAGGGGTCACAGGTGGGTTATGACATGGTCCAAAGGGTGCAAAGGGTTAATAATCATAAGGACCTTGTTTGCAATTTCTGAAAGACAAGGGACCTAGGCTGCCATTTTATCAAAGTTGTTCCAAGGGACCAAAAGTGACAAGCTTCAATAGTACAAGAACCAAAATAGACATTTGCAAAATTCCAAGGACTATTTTTGCCAAATTTGAAACTTGAAGGACCAAACTTGTAATTTCTCAAAACTTTTGACATTTTTCACCAAAGGACTAATTTTGACAAGTTATGATTTTAAAAGGACCTTTGTGACTTTTACTTTTTGAAATAAGTGCTCGGGGACTATTTCGACAACTTTTGAAATTTGGGGACTGAAAGCGCCAATTATGCAAACTTAGCTCATTTTTCATCGATTTTAAACATTTTGCATCGAAACATATAAAATGCAATTTTGAGATATTTTCGATATTTTGATGCATTTCGAGCATTTTAAGCGTTTTGCAGTTCAGATTGACCCAAAATGATGAGTATTTACACACTCATCAATCCCCACACTAAACTATTGCTAGTCCCTAGCAATCTTTTGAGAAAAACTTAATGGATTGAATCTCTTTACCAAAAGCCATTACTTGGAGTAGCCAAATGTTTTAGTTCAAGTAAGAACCATGGTACATCGATAACCATGTGATTTTGAGCAAACCACCGACTTCCAACGGATTTGATTTGTCTTTACCGAAGCCGTTTGCTCGGACTAGCCAACTCTTAGATAAATTATCAATATTATCTTTGGTGAGTGATTACCAATTATGGTTTTTCCACTCGCCTTTACCACAAGCCATAAACTTGCGGGCTAGCCAACTCTTCACTTTTAAGGATATGGTGGTTGAATACCATGAATACCATACAATTTTGGGCATACCATACAATTTTGGGCAAATTGCAAGCCGTCAACGGATTTGAGATATCTTTACCAAGAGCCGTTTGCTCTGGATTAGCCAATCCTTTTGTTTTTTAGACATGGCGGATGATAACCATCTGTTGAGTAAGTGCAAAACACTTACTCCAAAAAAATTTGGCCAAAAGCGGGGGGCGGTATATTTACATGATAAAATTCGTGAGAATTCCCCCACTTAGAAATGAATATTGCCCTCAATATTCAAAGTACATACCGTTATGTCGAAACAAAAAACGTAAAAGGAAATACTACGGCCATTATTTTGAAAGATTTTTTTTTTTTTTTTTTTTTTGAAACTTATATATACATAACATGTGGGCAACTCCCCACTAGGGTGGTACACACGGTGAAAACCCATGTTAAACTCTTTTTTTGATTACCGAGTCGCTAGCTTGACTCGACCCCGAATTAATTGGTTCATGGGAAGCAAAGTGGAAGAAACAATCTCCATCGGACTTTCATTCAAGATGTTTGGACAAACATTTGAAGCACGTGAAAGTTCCACACCGATGAGATATACATAGAACCGGCTCAAAAATGGTAAATGAAAATGCCGGGTTCAAAGATAGTGTCTTCATTCCCGAAGGAGTGAAGATGAAGAGAAATCACAAGATATTTGAGGAAAGGAAGAAAGATTTTGATAACAATCAAGATCCATTCTTCATCCTCAAATGTAGACATATCGGGAGGAAGGGTGAGGGTAGTATTAATAGGCAAACTCGTATGATAGAGTACACCTTCCTCCGAGCCAATATCATCCTCAAGATCAAAATAGAAATGATCATGTTCGGAGGAGATATGTCATGAGAGAGTTCACGGAGAACTCTTCATGAAGAGAATCATTCACATGAAGTGAAATTGTGAACTCTTGTTCCATTGTGGGCTCATCACTATCCTCGATCCGAGTATCAAAGAGTGGATTCTCGAAATTAAAGTGAATTCGAGTTGAATTCAAATAGAGGATTGGTGAAAGTAGCTTTGAATGTTTCGGAACAAAGTGATCAATATTCTCTATTGAATTTGTTGGGATAAGTGAGTGAGCGATCATTATCGAGGAGACTTTCGGTCTCTCCCGGATCGGCTTCAAATCAAGGAGATCATCGTTACTTTCGATGAAAGTGGACTGATGTGAGTGAGTTCACCGGAGAACTCCTCAAGAAGATGATCAGCATGTGGGAGTGATGTCTCAACATACTCGATGTTTCCATAGGAAGCACAATCGTCGCTAAAATCGGAGAAAGTTTCTAAATGATCTTTTGAACACTCAAGAGGGGAAAGGATATCACACATATGGTCAAAGTTCCTATGACTCTCTCGGGATTGGGACAAGGTTCTCAACACTAGACTTTATGAATTAAATCCGATTCCTTTTCGTGAACAGTGTCAAGATGCTCGTCCCCGTGTTTAGAGAGTGAGTGGGAGCTTGGTGTGATAGTAGGCGTTTGAGATGGAATCTCAACTGGCTGGATATCAATGACCGAGGGAGTTGAGAAATAATATTAAAAGGATAAAACTCTCTCGTCATCATCATATAGAGCTGCCTTAAGAAATTGGGAGCATGTAGAGCCGCTTGCTCTAGGACTAATAATTCTTCCCTAGATTTGCAGGCCTCTGGTTCTTGACTAGCAATTCTCCATGGTCTTTTCACCACTCACTTGATTCTTAAAGTTACTAATCATATCATCAAGTGTTTTCATTGCGGTTTCAAAATTTTGGGAGATTTCTTGAGACAACGGCTCGGTGGAGTTTGAACCGTATGGTGTTTGTGGAGGTTGGAAATTGTCAAACCTATGAGAGTCATGATTGTTACAAGGAAATGGATTCCTATTTGACAATCGGAGTGAAGTGGGGACCTCCACGATATTCACAACAATAAAAGCTGTTGAGTGCAGGCCAGTGAATTATATGGATATTGGTCATAACCAAAGTTACGAGCATCACCGAAAACTATTCATAGACAAACTTGTTTCGGATTGACACTCAAATCCTTGGTGAGGACCTCCACAAAATTCACAGCAGTTATGTTGACTATATGAAGATAGGTCGGGCTGTGGTGGGTAATTGGAAAAGTTTGAGGGTCATTAAATGAGTTCGGATTAGGATCATAATCAAATGAATTCCTCGAACCACAAAACAAACAACTCCGTTATGAATATCATTACCACATTGTACACACGTACACCAACGACATGGTGAACCAAAAGAGGCTCACCACAACCGACACAAGGAATAAGCGATTTCATTTGAGAGTTATGAGAAGGAATCGGTTTATTCAAAGAATCAACAAAACCAACATGGTGATCCGAATGACTATCAAGTCTTGAAGAACATTTTGAAAAATCCGGAGGTGGGACAAGTGGTGTGCTCGAGGCTAGCAATTTCCACCACTTCCGTTATGGTCTCTGGTTACGGTTCTTGAGAAGCGTGAAGATCGAGCAAGTCATTCTTGCCGGTCACCGGTCTCAATTCGCATGTTTGCTTTTAACCGTAAATCGTGAAAGTTTAGGATCAATTTTAGGCGGCTTAGGAGCAATTGAGGTTTAGATTTTTGGATAACCGTAGGTTGGATGTATTTAGCACCTCCATTATCGGATGGAAGTACACGGTCCTTTGTCACCCGGTTTCTCGTTCCATTTCCCTACGCATAATTAATGGATCATCACGAACAACACAATTCTTGACATTTGTGATAAAGTATGACGTTTTTCAAATTAGTCCCGAATTGTCGTGATCGAGAGATTCCATGAGAATAGAAGAAGTTAGAATCAAATGGATAGAAGGTGAAGGATAAAGAATCAAAAAGGGTAAGAGGTTAAGATGAATATTTTTGGGTTTTGGATAAACATTTTGTAAAACAAAGAATGAAAATCTTTTGGGTTTTGATTTTTATAAGAAAATATAAATACATACAGATGGTATAAACAAGGAGTGAATATTCAAATCACTAATCGCTAAGCGGAAGATAATCAAGCCTGACTCCGGCGTGCGCCAAAAATTTGATCGGCACCCAAACGGTCGGGTTTATTACACAAGTCGACCACTTGTGAATGGTCAACCGTAATAAAAGTCGAGGCGACTTGAACATGATGCAATTAAGTCCAGAGGAGTATAGGGTTTCCCGGTCGTTATGTCCCAATGAGCTATCGATGAATCACCAAGCGAATAGTGATCGAGAGATTTGAGCGGAAAAGAGTTTTGAATATGAACAATTATACCTAAGGAAAAGTTTATAAATTACAGGGGCTTAAATGCAAATTAAATGAAATTAAAAGATAAAAATATTAAATAAACGCTATCACTATTTGCAAAATGATGTTTTCTATGATTTATAAAACAAAAATAACTTAAATAAACTATTTTAATTAAAGCGTAAACTTAAATTATCTAAAAGCGTAACTTAAAATGAAAACGTCGTTAAGTATAAAAATTACAGCAGTGCATAAGTAAAAACGTAAAATTTATGAAATAACAGTCCTACGAATGTAAAACAATTTTCTTACTTACTATATGACAAAAGAAAATTTTAGGAAAAAGCGGGTATTTTTGACTTTTAAATTATTTATTATGAATTAAAAACTAGGTTTAACTAATTAATTAATTAAAATACTAAACATTTTGAGAAAAATCAGAAAATCACAAAAACTACTTTAAAGGGTCTTGAAGCTAAGAAAAATTAAAAGGTGGGTGTTGCTTTTGAAAATAAGTCGGAAATAAGCTCAAAAGGGCTTATAGTTAAAAGCGCCTAAGGTCCTTAAGTAATTAATTGTGCAAAGTTAAACACAAAGAAGACCCAAGGCGGTTGGTTGGGGAAGTCTGCTTGTGTGTGGTGCAGTAACGAGGAGGTCACGAGTTCGAATCATGCACCTCCTTTTTGGTCTTTATTTTTTTCTTTTGATTTTTCGACTTTTGGTATTCAAAGGACTTCAAATAAGCATATGTTAACAAAAGCTATACTTAGAAAAGCTCGAAAACAAGTGTGAACGACTTATTTACAATGATACAAAAAATTTATGAATGGGCATTTGGGACGGTTGCTACTGGCGAGCAAAAACAAAACAAACGGGCTTTTTGATCATGAAAAGCAAATGACAAGCACTCGAAAATTGCAAAATGAAATGGCATGCTAGAGTACAAACTATAATAAGCTATAAATTAAGGAATAAAGCGAAAATAAAGTTGGACATAAGCGGTTGGTATAATGGGAATCCTAAAAGCTAATAAGAGAACTAAGCTTAAAGGGTGCAATTAAGCTAAAATAACTAAGTTTACTCTAAACCTATACTAACTAAACTAATAAGCAAATAAATACCTAAATGAGCTAACAAGGGCTCTAATAAGCACTAATAAAGAGTGACAAGCTACTTTGTTTGAGGCTGCAGAGGCAATCCTAAGGGTGTTTTGAAGCTTATAATTAAGCTACTATAAATCATTGGAAAAATAAATAAAGATACTAAATAAGTAAACAAGCTAGCCTATTTTCACCATACAAATTTTTAGCTTCTAACACTTACTAGTTACAAATTCAAAGATCAAAAATAAAACCTTAAAACACTACAAGGGCTTCTGATGTGATTTTTTTTTTCGACAGTTCTAATGCAAATTTAACCAAGCTAGTCTATTCCTAAAAGCAAACTAACTAATCTTAGATCTAGGTGGGCATGAAGTGATGCAAGAAAAATGATTTGGAAGAGTTTTTGATTAAATCTAAGCTTTGAAAGAGGGATTTGAATCGTGATGCGGTGATTCGAAATGATATAAAACAATATTTTTTTTCTAAACTTAACAAAACTTATAAAACCGGTTTACCTCTTTTTTGAAACTTTGAAACTTTGAAACCACTTTGACTTACCAAGTCAAAGTGGGTTAAATGTGTTTGACCCAACTTCGACCTTAAACCAAACACACCTTATGGGCATAAAAGACACTTAAAATGATTTTTTAACAATGAACTTGGATTTTTCTCTTGTAAAACTAAGTACGTAACTTAAAAGATCTTGAAAACCAAATGATAATTAGCTAAAAGCAAATAAGCACTAAGTGCTTATTTGCATAAAAGGCAGTAAATGACATATATGTAAAACAGAAAACTTTTTTTTCATTAATTTAAAAGATGAATTACAATTAAAAAAAAAGAAACTAACTTTTAAAACTAACTAAAACCTACTGCCTTTGAAAGGCTTACAAGCTCTCTATTTATACTTGGTCTTGGAATGGTCTTCATTCTCTTTTTCTTGGTCTCTCTCCCTTCCTCTTTTTTTATTAACAAAAGTACTCCCACTTGCTTCCTGAGCATTTCCCATCAAGAATCTAAGCCATTGGATCACTTGGGTTCTTTCTAGCCTTTGATGGATTTTTTGGCGGGAAAACGTTTTTAACAACTTGGGGTGGATTGAGTGAGAGGAAGGAGAAGCATTAAATGCTTCTTGTTTTGTTGTTGAGGTGGAGTGATAAGGTTGGTGAAGATGAGGAGGAGGGGTTGAGTGTAAGGACGTGTTTGCAGAGGTAGGTAAGGAGGAAGAAGAAAAGGAGGAAGGTGGGGTTTGACCGGGGATGTTTGACCGAGCTTAATATATTTAAGGGGTCAAATGGAAGGGGTTCAATGGTTTGGCGGGGGTCACGGTGGGTTATGACATGGTCCAAAGGGTGCAAAGGGTTAATAATCATAAGGACCTTGTTTGCAATTTCTGAAAGACAAGGAACCTAGGCTGCCATTTTATCAAAGTTGTTCCAAGGGACCAAAAGTGACAAGCTTCAATAGTACAAGGACCAAAATAGACATTTGTAAAATTCCAAGGACTATTTTTGCCAAATTTGAAACTTGAAGGACCAAACTTGTAATTTCTCAAAACTTTTGACATTTTTCACCAAAGGACTAATTTGGACAAGTTATGATTTTAAAAGGACCTTTTGTGACTTTTACTTTTTTGAAATAAGTGCTCAGGGACTATTTCTGACAACTTTTGAAATTTGGGGGACTGAAACTGCCAATTATGCAAACTTAGCTCATTTTTCATCTGATTTTAAACATTTTGCATCTGAAACATATAAAATGAAATTTTGAGATATTTTCGATATTTTGATGCATTTACGAGCATTTTAAGCGTTTTGCGATTCGATTTGACCCAAAATGATGAGTATTTACACTCATCAACTCTTCAACAAAGAAACAAGGTGTAGTACTTACTGACTGCCTTCTCACTGATGATATTAAAAGACTTCCATCATATTCACGATATCAACAAGCAGTGGCCTTGGTCAAAGTCGGTTTTATGGATGAAAAGTCTTCAGCCACCCAGTTAAGAAGACCAGGAGATCAGGCAGTGCTGGAAGTGTTGCAAGCACTGGGAGTGCCCGTAAGTATCCCAAGAGGAATCCTCCCCGAAAAAGAAAAGTTCCATCTGAGGGTGCTATTCCTACTCCTAAACCGGCACCTAAATTAGAGGATCAAGACTCCGAGGATACTGAGACTGATGAGGAGGTTCACTATTCAGAGTCTATCACTGATGATACAACATCACTAAGGATAGCTGACAAACCATCAAGTCTTAATGTCAATAAGGGTAAGACTCCAGTGGCAGAAGAAGAAGAAGAAAGCTCGGATGATGAACCTAAGGATGAGGACAGAGAGTACCACAAGACTCTCAAAAACCTAAGGTTAAAGCATGCTGCTTCTGAATTCAACCGTGACCAAACAAGAGGCCCTGGAGGTTCCAGTGGTGGTGCACTGACCATACCAGTTCGTGATGCGGTTGATAAGCGAACTGGTGCCACTGCTAAGGAATCTACAGAACAGCAGCAGCTGAACTATGATGTTCCATTCACCTTTGAGGAAGAAGAGGAACAAGAAAAGGATGAGAAGATCACTGATAAAGATATTGAGGAAGCAGCTAGGGAAAGAGCTGAAGAAGAAGCTCGGGCTAAAGAGGAAGAGGCAAAAGCTCAAGAGGAAGCTGATAACTATCTACAAGATAACCCTGAGCACAACCCGAAAGAAACCTCTAAGCCACCTAAAGACCCTGAGCCTTCTCATGAACCATCTTCATCAGATTCAACATCTCATTCATCACCACCACCATCCAAAAGAGCTACCACCAGATCAACATCCAAATCAGTCAAGAAATCGACCGATACTTGGGCATCACGTGCCAAGACAAAGATTGTCAAAGATGTCAAACAAGCAAGGAAACGCAACGTTGTCAACAAGAAACTGAATCAGCTTGCAGACAGAGTCAATCTACTTCAGAATGTGATAAACGAGTTTTCGGAAGAAAGAGAACAGATCCAGCAGTTTCTCAATCGAGATATCCAAGGGGAAATGGACAAGACGATAAGGGACTACACATACAAGTTCCTTCTCGACACTATCCATGGAGTTACAAGAGAGATGTTCGCCAGAAAACTCTTTCCACATCTCATGTCATTGGTCAAACATACACTGGAAAATACCCCAGCAGTCATGGAAATCAAACCAGTCCCGTCTCCGGTTGTCTCCGATGTTGTATTGATCTCGAAGCTGGTAATGCAAATGTCTCAACGATCCGCAACTTTCACTTCGAACGAAGCTAAAACTTTTGAGGCATTACTAGAATATCAACTCAAGAAATCGTGTAAAGATTCGGCTAGTAAGGTTAAACGACCAAGAGACGACGATGATGCGGACAAAGATTTTGAGCCAAAACGCAAGAAGAAAACTGGTGAATCATCATCTATGCCTCCACCACCCCCAAGGACCACCACCACAAGATCTCCACAACGACCTCCTGCTAGTGACAAACCTCAGGATTCTGAGTCCTCACCACCAACGGAGAAAACTGGTGACCATTTTGAATACACCGGTGGTGATGACGAAGAGATTCCTGAGCCCCAACAACCGCCTTCATCAACAACATCAACCAAGCACCAACAAGCATCATCCTCCAAGCCACAGAAGAAAAAGTATACTACAGTTCTACCTTGGTTGGATGAAGATGACACTCAAGAATACGAATGATTCTCCAAGCTTGTTGATGCAACCCCTCAATTACCGGAAGGCAAAGAACCAGTAGATGGTCGAACCATGGAGCATGTCAAGATCATTCAAGGATAGTTTAAAGTGAAGAAGATGATGAAAGCAGAGTTAAGACGAATCAAGAACGATGCCTTTCAACTGCTCAAGGACAGCTCCGACAGTGCCATTGAAGTCGAATACCATCTCGACAACATAGCACGAGCCATGTCTAACAATATTGATTGGCTCAACCCTGAATTAAACATCGACTTCACCAGACATGACAAGGCTCCCTACTACACTAACTGGACCAAGCCACTACCCACCATTGGTCGACCTGATCAACAACGGATTCCCTACCGGTACTTCTTCAACAATGACCTGGAATTTCTTCAACACGGTAGCGATGTTAGCAAGAAATACGCTACCTCACTCACCTTTCCCATCCCGGCAACAGTCTTCTCCAATAATGTTGCCATCAAGGAAGAAGCCACACGAATGTTTGTTGATAATGTGGTTAATTATGACCTCGATGCACTGTATGGAATTCATCATTGGCCTGAACGAAGAAGACTTTACTATAGAAGCTGCCAGGTACTCAAATCTAACAAAGATGTGTACAGTAACCAACGGATCATTGCTATAATGCATGTCAGCCTGTCTACTAAGTGGGAATACTCATTCCTGAAATCAATTAAAGTCAAACGCCAAGAAGAACAGGAATATGACTTTACTGAAGCGGATTTTCTGAGATTGTCACAATGACATTGAAGACATGTATCTTGCTAAGGTACAAGGGTGAATGCGACAGTTCTCCACCAACATCCAGCTCTAGTACATCAAGTCATTGCTGATATTCATCAGAAGCATCGTTATCCAGGAACGTGTTGAAGACCTTCAACTGGCCGTGGAATCATACCAAAAATGTGTTAATCTCACCAAACCACTGCTAAACCTTCCCGATATCAACCAACTTGCTCAGTACACTATCCTCAAAAACCAAAGTTTGGAGTAGTTTACCGCAGTGAACTTCACCATAATTGCTTCATGGCGTGCAATGAGCTTCACAAGTTTGGTGATCACACTTTGAAGAAGGTTCGTGACGGGTTAGCATATCGGTCAAAGGAGATTCATGAAGGCATTGGGTCAAGAAGCGGTGGAATTCTAGGGAAAAGAGGGATGTGAAGAAAATCATCACGAGGATTGATGAAAGGTTGTTTCGTCGCGATCAGATAAGGACTTTTGAGAGCTTCGTGGGTGGACGACAAAGTATTTCTCTTACGGGATATCAACATCCAGAGAGAACTCCCGGTGTTATTGACGGACTGCCTGGTACTCCTTGATTATTTTCTTGATTGATATTTGGATATTTTGATCTGTATATAATTGACAATGGCTTGTGCACACATAACAGTGTACAACCCGTACTTGTAATGAAAGGACCCTGTGGTACGCTTCAGTGCCAGAATCCTATAAAAGGAGCGAAAGCTTATTCCTTTTGAGTAAAACTTATCAAAACTTTCATTTTTCAAAGTTTTGCTCAAAAGAACAAGTACTTCCCCTTATGTTTTCAAAACCTCAAAAGTTAGTATTACTTGTTGAGGGGGAGTACTTGCTAAAATCTTTGTTCACAAATTGTTCTTCGTGGAAACTTCCCACAAAACTCGAAATGGACATATTCGATATAAAATTTGGTCAAAAATAACATTTATATGCCATTTTTGAGGGGGAGAAAAATTGTGTGATACAAATATGTTGTGAAACTTGTGATTGAATCTTTGTGCTAAGACTTAACCAATGAATTGATGAGATCTGAACTGTCATACATCGAAAAAATTTGTCTTCCAAGACTTATCCGAGTAGATGGTACCTATTCGAGAAACTCTTGATAGACATGAACTTTGACGGGTTTGACAACCTTTCGAGGTTTGTCCACACCTTCAAGGTAGTTATTAGAGCTAGTTGTCACCTAAAAGCTGACAATGTAACTCTTTAACAATGCAACGTAACCGTGTCTCGCGGGGAATTGTCTATCTTGAGTCGATCAATTCAAAAGTGCGCGCTCTTCTCTCACCGTGCAGATTTTTGTCAAAAAACTTAAGCACATGTGGAGGGGGAGTATTTCTGCAAAATATAAAAACTCTCACAGTGGTACAAAATGTTTTCACTCATAAACACTTTGAGATATTTTCAAGAAAATGGTTTTATGGCAACATAGGTTAGTCATGGAGTTATAAGGTGACTAAGGTTAGGAATAACCGTCCTATGATCCGCCAGAGCTGGAGGGATCTACCCAAGGACAACACAAATAGTTAGAACTTAGAAGTCCTTAGGTATGATTATAAAAAAGGAGAAAATGAGAATCGGAGAAAGAATGAGTTGAAGAATTAAAAAGAAAAGTAAAGAAAAGGGTGAAAAGAAATAGCCCTCCAAATCATTCAACTTAGGCCAGACACGGGGTTCAATACATATGCTACTGGCTATCACTTGATGACACCGGTATTGAAGATCAAAGTCGTCATGGACCTAGTGACGCATGCACTAAACCTTCTGTTAGGAATTAGAAAATTCAGTCATTAAAGTGTCGGTCACCTCAAGTATATGTAATCATTAGAAAGCTCGTAGTCGTAGTTATTTAATGTTAGTAAGAAGTTAGTTAAGTAATACCGTGAAGGACGGACGGGTATTTACCCACTGTATGCCTGATCCACAGCCTGTAGGAGGCGTTTATTGTAAGACACTATAAATACCCTCTACCTTCCAAGGTAGAGGGTTGGAGCTTCAATACCATTTTTCTTTGTTTCACATAGTTCCCAACTCTCTTCCCTTTCTCTCTCTAGAACTTTCTCTCTCTAAAACCTTGTTAACGCCTTATATGATTATGGTGTGATGTGTTTGTGAAATCCTATATCTTACAATTGGTATCAAGAGCCATGGTTTGATCACTCATCTTTCATGCTCTTTGTTTTGGTGGATTTCATAAGGTTTTTGGGGTTATAAGTGTTTAGGAGAGTTTGAATCATTTGGACAATTTCTAGTGTTAAAGTTTAAATTTTGATTGTACTTTTGTGTTTAGGATCATCATATGTGTTTAGGTTTTGAATTGGAAGGCTTAAATCATTGTGGTTTGGTTGTTTTTTATTGATAAAGTGGCTGTTTTTTAAAAGTGTACGAAGCGAGTTGCGCCACGGTGTTGCATTTCTTAGAAGCGAGTTGCTTTGTTATTGAAGGCGAGTTGGTATAAGCGACTTGGCTATTAAGCGAGTTGTATTAGCAGCGAGTTGGTTTATGCGACTTGGCTATTAAGCGAGTTGTTTCTTTAAGCCACTTGAGTTTTAAAGCGACTTGGCTATTAAGCGAGTTGTATTGTCGTGAGTTGGTTTAAGCGACTTGGTGGTTGCCGAGTTGTCTCAGATGCGACTTGGCTAATAAGCGAGCTGTTTCTTTAAGCGACTTGAGTTTAAGCGACTTGTCGTTTAAGCGAGTTGACTGTTTAGCGAGTTGATACCAAAGCGAGTTGACTGTTTAACTACTTGTCTTTTGAGACTTATCACTTCTTCGTGCTATATTTTTACGGTTGTTCTTTTGATTTAGTAAAATCCTGTGAAAGAATCAATTTTCCGGTTTAATCAAAGAATAGTAAAATCCCGTAGAACCTGTAATCATGTCAAACAACGTGCCCACTATCGTTTCTTCTGTAGCGAGGATGTTCAAGCGGTGGATCGATATACTCGTCCACCTATGCTTGTAACCGATTATGACTCATGGGCTCAAAGAATCAGGTTGTACTATTTGGGAAAAGAAAATGGGGTCAACATTCTCAAATCAATTGATGAAGGACCTTATCAGATAGAGATCATAAGAGACATAATTGATACTGCTGCAGATGGAACAATGATCTTTGGATTGGACAGACCAAAGACGTATGATGAGCTCAATGATAAGGAGAAAAAGAGATTCGATCTCGATATCGGGGCTTCAAACATTATACTGTGGTCTTCCAAAGATATCTACAAACTTATCAATCACAACACCGAAGCCAAGGCGGTTTGGGATAATGTCAAGATGCTTCTCTCGGGTTCGAATTAACTAAGGAAGACAGAGAATCATAGTCATATGATGAATTTGAGCACTTTAAGATGAAACCGTAAGAAAGTGTCTATGAATATTACGTGAGATTCCACAAGCTTGTGAATGATATGAGGAATATCAAATGACCGTGCCAAATATTCAGCTGAACTCAAAGTTTGTGAACAACATGAATCCCGAATGGCATAAATTTGTCACCTCTGTGAAGCTAACCAAAGGATTGAAGAACACCAACTATGAGCAACTGTATGCCTTCCTCTTTCAGAATGAGAGACATGCTATGTTTGAACGAAGGATTCTTGAACAGTTCAAAACTAAACAGGGAGAAACAAGTTCTTCAAATGATTCAACAGCTTTTTACACAAATGTTGGAATTACCACCAAAGATTCTCAAGTCATACCCCACGGGTAATGGTAATCACAAACTCATTCCTGATCCGAGGTTCATGCAAGCTGATGTTGATGCAGTCATGGGACACTTCATCAATCAACTGGCTCTTATGGTTAAACAAAACTTGACCCTCAATCCACATACCAACAGTCTTCACACTAACAATGAGATCAGAACTGCATCCAATCTACACAATCATGTTGTTGTCAGAGATGGAAAAGTTATGGTGCAACTAGTTCAAGGTAGGCAGTATGAACAAGGAAGAGGTGGAGTATGTGGAGGGTATGTGGCTAATCAGAATCATGGGAGAAATGCCAATCAGAGACAAGGAAAGCCAACCAAGTGCTACAACTGTGGTGGTGATGGACATATTGCAAGGAACTGCACATCTCCAAAACGACCTCAAAATGCAGAGTACTTCAGGGACAAGATGTTGCTGGTGCAAGCTCATGACAATGGAGCAGTTTTGGATGAAGAAGAGTTGTTGTTTCTTGTTGAGGGTAATGCCAAAACCTATGATGCAGATGTGGATGAGCAGCCAATTCAGGAAATAGGTCACAATCATCAAAATGCCTTTCAAGTTGCCTATTGTGATGCATATGACTCTGATGTCGATGATGAACCTACTGCCTAGACAATCTTCATGGCTAGCATTTCTCCAATGGTCTCTCTAAAGGTCTCATCATCTAAGCAAGCTGGTCCATCCAAAGAATCAATCATCTCGAGGTATTAAAATTATATGATGAAGTTGATGAGCAAAGATACATGATAAAGTGCAATCACATGAAACTTGTGAAGCGGATATTGTTAATATGGGTAATAGTTATATTGTCCCATATGATCAATATGTGGTCCAAAGTGAAAATGTGATTGAAAGGATGCATCTTCTGCGGTCAATGATGACTATGTTTTAATGAGTTCACTCCATGTGCCTCGATGATTTTGTTATCTCGAACTTAATGCCTATAAAGAACAAGTTGCCATTTATGAACAACGCTAAGTTTGAGTTAATCACTCGTGAGCGTGAAATGGATGACCAAATGCATACAATTATTAGAAAAAGTAGCTTTAGGAAGAAATACTAAAACAAGAGCTAGATTCCTTAAAAGAAAAGCTTAATAAAACCGCTAAGCAAAAACAAGAACTTCAAGAAAATGTGAAAGTGCTTAGCGGGAGTTTAATGCTAAGGAATCAAAACTTTTAAATGAATTTTCCAACCTAAAACTTTGAAAACAAACTTGAAAACAAATTATACGTAGAAGGAAACACCATTGAGATTGCTCACATGATCACTAAGCATAGAGTTCTAAGTGACAAACATAGTGTTGCATTAGTTGATGAACCAAACCCCGAGGCCTGTAAGAAAGCTAGAGAAGCACATAAGGTAATTTATGATGTCAATGAAATCCTTAAGCCTAGATGAAACCTAGTTCTTGGAGAATACTAAGGAAGATAGGCGCTTAGAAGAAGTCACTAGAAAGAAATTGGATGAAAACTTAAGAGCCCTTCATGCATAGAAAAGAAAATCGGTTATAAAACACCCAACTATGCTAAGGATAATTGGATTGCATTTATGATTTAGACCTCAAACACACCGACCCACGAACAAGTGTTCGGAAAAGGATATGGACATGAAAAAGTCGATGAGTTTGTTGAACATAATCCCCATGTAGGAGAATGCTTCACCGCCACCGTATATCCCCAATACACCAATGCATTTAGTCCCTAGATCTATTCCCACTAAGAGCAAGACCTTAATCGGTCAAGATGTCATTTATCAATTATTTGTTGATTTTGAGAAGACATGTAAGAAAAGGATCACACCCACCGGGATAATCAAGGGAGAGGGTTTTGAGCAAACTAAAGAATGCTATTTAACCGAGGTCATGCCTTTCTTTAAACAATTAAAAGGTCAATTTGAGAGTCTTAAAATGGGATGGATTCGATATTAAAGAAATGGAAAAGGAATTTGATGCAATGATAGTTGAGGTCAATGACTATGAGCGAGAATTAAAATATAATGAGATTGAGAGGAAAAACTTGCATACCTTAAATGAGAATCTGATTTCTGAATGTATCTCTCAAGATGTGTTTTACACTGCCACAAATTGTTCAATTAATGCATCTCAATTTCATGAATTATTTGTTGCTCTGAAAGTCTCCCATGATCGTGTCATTGAGCTTGAGAAAACTAACTCTAAATTGCATGAAAAATTTGAACGGATGATCATGATAACCCGGTGAAACAGTTGTCTAAATTGGAAGTTGAGCATCTTGCTTTGCAATTAAAATATCAACATCTAAAGAAAATGTTAAAACCTCAAATATCAAGACATCCTTGGATGCTCCCGAATTTGATGCGCTTTTGAAATCAAGAAGCGTGATGAACAGATTCGAGCTCATTGTAACACGATCGAAAAATGAGAACCCAAATTTCACAATTAAAGGGTGAAAAGAACAATGTGACAGGCTCCCAAATGCCTCCTCCTTTAGATTCTCAAAGTTCTCAGAGTTTTCATCTTCCAAACTTGGTTAATGTTCTACAAAAGGAAAATGAGAGTTTTCTAGAAAAAATGAAAAGGTGAAACAACACTTTAAAGAGTTATATGATTCAGTGAAAGTCACTCGTGACAAAAATAACGAAATAATAACGTCTTTACAAAAAGAAATTGAGAATCTGAGGAATCAGGTAAAAGGGAAAATGCCACTTGTCTTTAATGAGAATGTTGCATCAAAGTCATCTGCAGACTCTAAATATACTGTGACTGTTAAATACATTCCTCCTCATCTTAGAAATAACAAACTTGGTTTTTATAACTATTTCGCTTACCTTAAGGATAGTCTAGAATGTTTCCGAGAGATCGTAGAAGAGGATTTCATAAATAAGCCACTAGATAGAGAAATTAGGTTTGCTTGCATTCAGGCCAAACGATCTCAAGAGCAGTTAGAATGTTTAAGAGCAACCTGTCCTAAATCTTTTTTTGAGAAAGGTAATGATGTGATGCCTTGTTCTATGCCTAGCATTAAGAAAGTGAATTTTAATATGCCGTCTAGTTGTTCAGATCCCAGCACTTCTATGCCTAGCATTAAGAAAGTGAATTTTAATGTGCCTTCAACTAGCTCAGATCCCAGCACTTCTAAACCTGTAATGCACAAGGTAGCCCAACCAACTAATGTTCCCAAAATTCCCTCTACATGAGTAATCAGTGACACAAAGGCAAGCGGGTCAAAGCCTTCAGGCAATACAAAGCAAGATAGGACCTCGCAAGCTAAGAATGTGCAATGGAAGAAAGTAAAAGACCACCCTAGGAACATTAAGTTTGAGTTGAATAAAATGAATCGTGTTGATTCTAGTATTAGCTATAAGCGTACTGTAATTAATTTGAATTCGGCTACTATTGGCAAAACATGTAATGATGATTGTTTGGTTTCTGTTACTAATCATGAATGTGGTATAAATGAGTTGATTAATGCTGCTAAATGCCCTGTTAAGATAGTGAATACAAAAAATCAAGCTAAGAAGGCTAGAAAGCAATGGCGAAAGAAGGTTAGAAAATATTGGAAACCCACAGGAAGGAAATTTAGTAACATAGGTTATCAGTGGATACCTACTGGCCGCAAATTCAATCTTAATGAGATGTGCCCTAAATTATCTAGATCAATGCCCATTAGGAAATGGATGCCTCTTGGTAGAACTATTCCTTTAAGTGAACATACTTTGAGTAGGTCAACATCGGACACTAGCATTGCATCTATCCCCGATGATTCCATTATTTCTACTTACGGTGTGGGTGTTCCAATCATCATTACTAACCAAATGGAACCCATTCTTGCATAGGGATCCCAATTATCCGCTTATCCATTCTTGTCTCGTGTTCAATTGCGATCGTTCAAATTGTTCTGTGGTACCTTGACTCAGTTTGTTCCAAGCATATGACTAGAGACCGGTCATGGCTCATGATCTTTGTGAGTAAATTTATCAGATCATTAGATTCGAATGATCATTTCGGTGAAATTATGGGTTATGGAGACTATGTTGTCGGTGATAGTGTTATCTCCGGGGTATATTACGTTGAAGGTCTTGGTCATAACTTATTCTCCGTCGGTCAATTCGTGATTACGATCTAGAAGTGGCCTTGAAAACATACTTGTTTAGTTAGAGAACTTGATGGTAAAGAACTCTTAAGAGGAACACGTGGTTCAAATCTATACACCATCTCTATCGAAGATATGATGAAGTCCTCTCAATCGCTTGTTGTCAAAGGCTTCTAAAACAAAGTCATGGTTATGGCATCGCTGTCTAAATCACCCGAACTTCTGCACCATAAATGATCTCTCCAGAAAGGACTTAGTAATAGGCTTACCTAGACTAAAGTATGAAAAGGATCATATTTGTTCAAAGATGCCAATTGGGAAAAAGCAAGAAGTATGCCCACAAACCCAAACCTACAAACTCATTCTGAAGTTCTTCATACCATTCACATGGATTTATGTGGACCCATGAGAGTGTAATATCTTGGGAAGAAATATGTGTTAGTTGTGGTTGATGATTACTCTCGATTTACTTGGGTTAAGTTCTTAAGGACAAAGGATGAAACTCCGGATATCATCATTAAACTTATCAAACAAATTGCAGTTCGACTTAATAAAACCGCCGAATCATCCGAATGGACAATGGAACCGAGTTTGTCAATAAAGAACTTAGTGAGTTTTATTAAAGTGTTGGAATCACCATCAAAGAAGTGTTCCACGAACTCCTCAACGAGCGGTGTAGTTGAAAGACGAAATCAAACTTTTGTGGAAGCCGCAAGAACAATCTTGATTTACTCAAAGGTTCCAATGTTTCTCTGGGTTGAAGCCATTGCCACCGCATGCTACACTCAAAATCGATCCCTAATTCACACCGCTCATGGAAAACTCCATATGAACTTGTCCACAATCGAAAACCTAATCTTTCATTCCTTCGTGTGTTTGGTGCATTATGTTATCCAACTAATGAGGGCCAAGACTTAGGCAAATTTAAAGCTAAAGCGGACATTGGAGTATTTGTAGGATATGCACCAAGCGTAAAAGGATACCAAATCTACAACAAAAGAACCCGAAATATCATGGAAACAATTCACGTTACGTTCGATGAGTCGACCGGTCCAATGGCTCCAGACAACCCAGCTATGTACTGCATCATCAAGTAGTCCCATCGGTTCTACTCTTGTATACGATTCTTCGCCAAAGAACTCCTTATGTACCTCCTTGAAGATGACTTGAAGAAACTGTTTGATCCAATGTTTGATGAACACTATGAGCCAACTGCTAATGATTTGTCAATTCCATCAACAGAGGTTGCTCCTATCCCCGCCAATGAAGTTAACCCTTCGTTTCTATGTCATTAAGTCAAGAAGCGCCATCGATCACTCTGTCTCATCAACAAATCATCTATCATCAAGTGTACATCATGGAATTGTTTCGCACCCTTGATGGAGAGAATCTTTGCTACTCCCGAAGATGCCCCATTTGAAAACATATTTGCTCTCGAATCATCATCGAACCATCTTCATCGAGAAATCGACTGCTACTTCTTCGGTTCCTCAACAACAACCACATGAACACCTTAGAAAATGGACACATGATCATCCATTGGACAACATCATTGGAAATCCCTCTCGTCTTGTATCCACTCGCAAACAACTTGCAACTGATGCCTTATGGTGCTTCTTCAACTCTATACTTTCCAAGGTCGAACCAAAAGACGTTAAAACTGCAATGAATGAAGACAGTTGGTTCAATGCCATGCAAGCCGAAATTCATGAGTTTGATCGACTAGATATATGGGAATTAGTACATGCTCCTGACTGTGCTATGATCATTGCTCTAAAGTGGATCTTCAAGGTAAAACTTGATGAGCATGGTGATGTATTAAAGAACAAGGCTCGATTGGTTGCAAAAGGATACCGTCAAGAGGAGGGTATTGACTTTGAAGAATCATTTGCTCCAGTTGCTCATATCGAAGCAATCAGAATCTTCTTGGCTAATGCTGCAAGTAAGAACATGGTAGTCTATCAAATGGACGTAAAGACGGCTTTCCTTAACGGAGATCTTAAAGAAGTTGTATACGTCAACCAACCAGAAGGTTTTGTGAATCCAGAGCATCCTACTCATGTCTACCACTTGAAGAAGGCGCTTTACGGCTTGAAGCAAGCTCCAAGGGCATGGTATGATAAGCTATCAAATTTTCTCCTATCTACTGGATTCAGCAAAGGAGCAGTTGATCCAACATTGTTCCCCAGAAAGTCATGAAAACATTTAATTCACGTTCAAATCTATGTTGATGATATTATCTTTGCCTCGACTGACCCCAATGAATGTGACCGTTTTTCAAAGGTGATGGGCTCCAAATTTCAAATGTCAATGATGGGACAAATGTCATTTTTCTTGGGATTACAAATTTCACAAAGTCCCGGAGGCATCTTTATTAATCAATCTAAATATGCAAATGAAATTTTAAAGAAGTTTGGATTTGACACTTGTGACACCATTGACACTCCCATGGTGGAACGTACCAAACTGGATGAGGACCACTTAGGGATCATGGTAGATCAAACAAAATATCAAGTATGATTGGATCCTCGATGTACCTCACACCAATGAGACCGATATTCTGCTTGTTGTATGCATGTGTACTAGATACCGTGCTAAGCCTACCAAAAGCACCTTGAAGCGGTTAAACGGGTCTTCGGTATCTCCAAGGAACCATCAACATGGGACTTTGGTACCAAGGACACCGGTATGTCACTAACAAAGATATGCGATGCGCACCATGCGGTGTCAAGATACACGTCGAAGTACGTCTGGAGGTGCTCAATTTTTAGGTGATAAGCTTGTAAGTTGGTCTTCAAAGAAACAAATGAGCACTTCCATATCCTCTACAAAGGCTGAATACATAGCCATGCCATCTTGTTGTACTCAAATCCTGTGGATGAGATCCCAATTATCTGACTATGGCTTTGAATTCAACAAGATCCTCTCAGATTGTCATAACAAAGTGCCATTGCTCTCTTGCAACAACGTTCAACATTCAAGAGCAAAGCACATTGACATTCGACATCATTTCATTCGGGAACAAGTGGAAAAAGGTGTGGTGGAACTCTATTTTGTAAGGACCAATACCGCTTAGCGGACATCTTCACCAAAGCTCTTCCTAGAGAACGTTTGAGTTTATCCTTCCACGACTTGGTCTAAATAGCCTACAACCGAAACACTCAAACGTCTTCAAGAGGAAGACGAGGAGTAAAAATGGTTTTTCTCTTCATCTATCTCTTGTATATATTTATTCAAAAAGAAAAATACAAAATTTCAAAACCACAAAAGAAAATATAAAAATATAAAATTTTCTAAAATCCATAAAAATTAGAAAATCTTGAAAATTTCCAAAAAAAAATAAAAAAAAAAAAAAGGCGGGAAAAGTGGTGGTTTATTGTCATTTCAGGCAGTAACCCGTTTTAAAAAGTAAAGAACAGAGCCATGCTTAATCTTATGTTTCAAATCTCATGCTCTGATTCTTAAAAACAAATGTTTGTCATCAAAAAGACAAACGTTTCTCTTTTCAAATATTTTTCCGTCTAATGATTCTTCTGAAAAATATTTGTCATCTAATGAAAACAAAATTTCTTTGAAAATACCTCGTACTCTATTATTTTTGTAAATCATCTGTGCTTATCATCTGTCAAAATCTCTATCTCTCAATCAACAACTTGTGTCATTGATTGAGGGGGAGAATAATTTCAATCGAATTAAAAAGAGTATTTTTAAACAATTGGCACGTAAACGAGCAAAGTCTTCTTTTGGATAATCAAGATGAACAATGTTTATACAAGTGGTTCAAGACCTTGGCTATTGTTATGTTTCATTAGATAATCAAAGCATGTTTAATCCGTGGAGTTTAAAGTCTCATATTTGATCCTTATCGGTTAAAAGTTTTCATAAGCAAATCACAATTCTTCTCAAAAAGCTTTCAAAAACAATTTAACTCTATAAAGATCACAGATTTCAAATGATTTGAAATTTGTGATCGGGGGAGAATTTGTGATTTAAATTGGATTTAAATTGATAACTCGATAATTGGTTTTATAAGCGTTTAGCAAACTTTCCACCATTCATGTGCCAAACGATTTTAAATTTTCCATGCACATGTTAAGGGGGAGCATCTATTTTAAACCAAAAAGGATTGAAACGTCATTAATTTGTTTCAAAGTGCAGGGTTTCCCTAATATGTGCAAAACTCATTCAAATCTCGATGCACATATTGAGGGGGAGCAATTTTTATTGAAAACCACATTCTTTCCCGAAAATATCTTTAATTGTATGTGAATCACTGATTTTTGATCGGGAAAGTAATGTCGATATTTTTAGAAAATATTTATCAAAAGAAGTGAACTCTTCCTCTTGCCTCCATGTGCCAAAATGATTTTAAACATATGAGGGACATGTTGAGGGGGAGCCGTTTTCTAAAATACCATAAACGATTCTGTAACACCCCCAAAATTTCACAGCGGAAGCGTTCGGGTCATGGGGTTCTACTAAATCAATATACACAACACAAGGTAATAAAGAATGGAAATTTTATTCCATTTTCAAAATATAGATTTATTTAAGAAATAGTTTTACATCATTGTTTCAAAGTGCGGAAGTAAAGCCCATAAAATATAAGTTGTCCCATTAAAAGTTGTATTAGATTTGCTTGAAAACACTTCGGATGCCAGTCTTCAACGAATGCCTTTGCCATTGCCCACGCCAATAAGTAAACCTGAGAAAAACATGCTAAAATGTCAAACCAAAGGTTGGTGAGTTCATAGGTTTAAGTTTAAGAAATCAAGTTGGACCACAGTTGCACATATAGCATCTCTGTGAATGACACAATATGCAAAAAGGCTATTACGCTAAGAACATGCTAAGAACATGCTAAGAAACACTTCGGATACCAAGTTCATGCGACCGAAACTACGACAGTGTGCATGCATCTAGAAGCATGATAAATAAAGCCCAAACACTGTATTTCCAAGACACTCAATCAATATGATATGGTATCGTTCGACGTTTGCCTATCCGGTCAAACTCGAACGGGGGTGTCATCCCCAATAGATCTATTCATAACAATCGCGCCTCCCCAAAGGAAACTAACGATAGCATAGTGGGATTCAAGGTTGTTTCAAGTAATAGTGTTTTCAGTTTCAGGTCCGAAAAGAGTTTTGCATGTTTCTCACCCCAAAGTTTTATAAAGCAAGTAAATAAGAGTAAAAGTGGGGCTATAAACTCACCTTAGCAGTTCGATGAATAAAGCACAAAGAGAACAAGTAACAAGTAGCTCCAACACGCAACCTAAATTAGTGCGGTAAATCTTAGTTTCCGATTCCAAGCTAAATAAAGTCTATCTTCTCTATTTAATTTATATGTGGTGTTCTTGTTGTCGTTGTTGTTGTCGTTGTATCATCACTAAGTCTAAAAATATCATTTTCAAAATAATGGAGTATATTTCGGCTTATAAAACGTGTTTTGAAAACAATATCGAAATGAACGTATTTCGGCTAATAGACGGATAATAATAGTTTACGGCAAATATAGTACATAAAATGAGACGCTTGTCGATGAGAAAAGTTATTTATATTTATATGTATGTAAAGTGTATATAGATGTATATATGTCAAGCTTTTGATTGTTCGAAAATATAATAAAGTATAGCTTAGTTTATAAGTTTAATATGAGTTTTAGAAAACGTATCTAGTTAAGAAAGAAAAATAAGTACATATATATACGTTAAAACTTGGTCTTCTATATATATATATATACACATACATGTTTATAAGGGCATAAGTTTTTATAGTTAAAAGAGACGATTTATATTTAATAATTATAATTATTAGAAACATATTTTCATTTGAAAATCGGTTTGACATAAACGTCGATAGTCGCATTTTTGAAATATTCGGTTTATACATATCTCATGATTGTGAGATCTATATAATAGATTTTATTTATCAAAAATGTTTCTAATAGGATGTTATTTATTTTAAGTGTGACAAAAGTATAAAGTGTATTGTAAATTTTATATCAACTTGTGAGTGACGGAAAGACGAGTCGCAAAACATGTCGGGACAAACTTCAGATAGTGTACGTTATGCGCCCCGGGTGGGCTTCGAAAATCAAGCGGACTGACAAAATAACCAAGCTAGACTAGGCATTGTCATGGGCTTCGGCCCATAACATGAATACCAAACAGGCCAAGGAAGCAAGCCTTGTGGCCCAATCAATTAGCAACCAATCGCACTCTTACCGAGGTAGTTTTTTTTTGTAAACATTTTGACAAGGAAACATTTGTAGTTTAGACAACAATGGAACACTATACTAAAAGATACACAAGTCTTGTATCAGTTTGACATGACAAACGGCTCGGAAGCTAGGTGCACTACTCATTAGTCAAAGACTCACGTCGAAGATTAACAAAACCATACCAAATATCACAAACCATTTCAAAGTGTCGTAAGCTGCTTGTGAGGCAATGACTCAACTCGAGACAACACACCTCACGAGTCCAACCAAGACTCTCGTTTGGACCTTAGAACATGAAAATATACAAACAACGTTTTGACCACAAGGTGAAGTTGTGAGTCAAAGACTCAAACCGAAAGTGACAAAATTCTATTTTCGTAAAAAATCCTAAACCGCAACAAGATAAACTAGAAATATAGTAAGTCGCGACTATTAAGCTTTTACGAGGTCATCAAAGCCGAATCAAATAAGCCCTTAGGCTAATTACAATTGTCAAGCATCAAATAAGCTATTTTATGATTGATTAATATAGTTCTTGTGCTTTTCCTTTTGTTTGCCACACGACACCAACAACAACACGACAACCATAATATATTAAAAATCGAGACTACTTAACATTCAAATATTCGAAACATACATAATTAATTCAATGAGGTAAATAGCAATTTAAAACAAGTATAATTATTATCCTTACAAGAGTTGTGGCACGAAGAAACTGAAACACTAGGACTTCAACGAGTTAAAGTGAATTAGGATGAACTGAGACTTGGACTAGAGCTTCTAGACCTCGAGTAGAAAAACCCCTCAACTAATTTCAAAAACCCCTTTGATTGAGAAACCCTAATTTTTGAATTGTTGGTGAGATGAAGTGATGAAGCTGTGAAAACCTCGCAGCTATAAATAGATGAAATGGAGGAGTAATTGGACCACCACTTTTGGTCTTGAAGATGATAAGGAGCCTCTTCGAGTAATATTACCAGTAGCTTGCAGGTCTTCACGTGGTCTCCTTGGTGTTTTCTTCAGCCGTGACCCACCGTGACAAGGGAATAAGTGGGGGACCTTTGATTCTTGTTGATTTCTCCTATGGAAAAGAGCCAAAGATGGTTTTTAGTTTGGTTAAAGTTGATTCTTGAGATGGGAAGGTTGTTTGGGAGGTTAGCTATTTTGGGGAAAGAGTGAGGCGCATATGGTGGAGGTAGGGTTGAGAGAGAGAGAGCGAATTGGAGGGGAAGAAGAGTAGTAGGTGGGTTGCAGAGAAAGCAAAAAAAAAAAGATAAAGAGGGTAAGGGGGCGTGGGTTTGCACATGGGTATAAGGTAAGTTTATTTAGGTTTTAATTTATTAGATATGTATTAGTTGTGAGTTGATATTAGGATAATTTAGATATTAGGTGTATTCCGTGTCTCGCTGTTCGAATCACAAATGTAATGTCCCGAAACGAGATAAATGTAAAATTTATATTTTTGGACACGTTTTTGAAAAACTGATGTGAAAATAAAGTCGTTGGTTTTTATAGTTCGTTTTTATATTTACGTCATAACTCGTCGTGATTATAGATTGAAACGTAAGAAAAGAAAGAAAAAAATATAGTCGCGAAAAATCAGTACGGATATTTACGAGTGGTTACAGTACCTACCCCTTAAAAGAAACCACGTCCTCGTGGTTTATGATGCGAGGATCGCCGAGGTCGATACGGTGACGAGATGTGAGTATTTATACTTAAAATGTGATATGGGAAAAGAGGCTAGTCGTTAGTAACATGAGGCAATAAGTAAACAAAAGATAAAGGATTCATTAAGCGGAATATTCGGAATACAACGCGGTTACATAAAAGAGTACAATAGATAAGAAACTTAAAGGAATGCAATCTAAGAGGGCGGAGAATTTCTTTGTTGTCGTCAGTTTAGATAGTGTTGAAGTTGATCTTGACGCTCTTCTTTTTCTCCAAGGAAATAAGCTCTTCCTCGGGCTGGTTCAATCTGGGTGTTTCCATTCGGATCCCTTAGATTGGGACACTCACTCTTGTAGTGTCCTCGTTCTCCACACCCGAAGCAAGTTATGTTAGCAAGATCCTTTGACTTGCAGTCTTTGTCCATGTGCCCAATCTTCTGGCAGTTGCAACATTTCACGTTACACTGACCACTGTGGTGGAGTTTACAGCGGTTGCATAAAGGGTGTTTTCCTTCATAGCCCTTCTTCTCTTCTGTTCCAGCAGAGCGGTCTTTAGCTACTTCTTGCCTCTTGTTTTGATTGTTGTTGGTGTTGTTCTTGGAGTTATTATTCCACTTCCGTTTGTTGTTCTCCACTGCTTCACCCGCATCCTCGATCACTTGATCCATCAACTTGTTTGACACTTCAATAGTCTCGTGAAGGTCAGCAGTCTTGGAGGTAGTCACATTTCCTTTGATAGATGGAGGTAGCCCTCCGATGTATCGCTCTATCAAGCGAGTTTCGCTTGGTACCATCTCCGGATATAGCAAAGCCAACTCTTGGAAACGTTGGTTGTAGAATGCCATATCGCGTTCTTCACCTTAAGATTCCGTAACTCATTCTCCGACTTCTTGACCTCATTGCGAGGCAATATTTCTTGAGCACCATATCCTTGAATTCTTCCCAAGGCATGGCATAAGTAGCATCAATGCTGCAGACTTGTGTAATTATTCCACCAAGTTAAGGCAACCTCTTGAAAAGTGAACGAAGCAAACTTCACCCTATCTTCATCTTCACGATTGCGGATCCTAAACACGTTTCAGCTTTTCAAGCCATCGGGTCAAAACAACGCCCTCCGTTCCATTATAACCGCCATCATACGATTCTGAGAACTCCTTGTGCGTGCAGCCACGTTTATTACCAGTAGGCCTAGAAGTTTCGGCATCAGTGGTTGAGTTGTTTGAATTGATCGCAGCTAGCGCCGCTGCCACTCGCTCATTGACCAATTGATCAATCATAGCTTGATCCATAGCAGGTGGGTTTGCAACAGCCCCGACAGGAGCAAGAGTAGGAGTGGGAGTAGCGGCGGGTCGGCCACGAGTGATTCTTGTTGACTTTCTCCTAGCCATCTTCTACGATACAAGAAAAGACGATAATTGAGTTTAGAATAGAAGGAATAGTATTGTATGAGGGTATGAAAGATAGAACGTATGAGTGAAATAAAAGGATGTGACCAAGGACAGAGATGGTTTAAATATATGTGTGAAAATAATATAAATTAAGTAGTTGTATGTTACATAAAGAAAATAACATATAAGCAATTTGAGGCATAGCATAGTGCGATATTGTAATAGTAGGCATGTTAAGCAGTTTAACATAGATATGTAACAAGTATAAGCATCCGTAGTCTACTCTACAATCTCCTTAAATTAATTATTCCTTAATCTCATTCAGTTTGTTACATCAACATTATTCTCATTTAAACTTCGCGACCCAATCAAACAAGAACAGCCTTAAAGTTTAAATGTGAGTTAATTAATAAACTTAATGATTTCGAGAAATAATTAATTTAATTCAAATGAGCGCTTATACGAACCTAACATACAGCAGTAACACATAGTACGACTACATCGTGTAACAGTAGGCAAGGCATGGCAGACATTGGCAGCTGTGGCGATGTTGAAGTGTTTTTAGGAAAATTTGGTTATAGTTTCGGTTTTGAAAATACCTAATTCTCTATAACCTTGGCTCGATACCAATCTGTAACACCCCAAAATTTCACAATGAGCGTTGGTCATGGGGTGCTACTAAATCAATATACACAACACAAGGTAATAAAGAATGGAAATTTTATTCCATTTTCAAAATATAGATTTATTTAAGAAATAGTTTTACATCATTGTTTTAAAGTGCGGAAGTAAAGCCCATAAAATATAAGTTGTCCCATTAAAAGTTGTATTAGATTTGCTTGAAAACACTTGGATGCCGCCTTCAACGAATGCCTTTGCCATTGCCCACGCCAATAAGTAAACCTGAGAAAAACATGCTAAAATGTCAACACAAAGGTTGGTGAGTTCATAGGTTTAAGTTTAAGAAATCAAGTTGGACCACAATTCCACATATAGCATCTCCGTGAATGACTCAATATGCAAAAAGGCTATTACGCTAGTACCAAGTTCATGCGACCGAAACTACGACAGTGTTCATGCATCTAGAAGCATGATAAATAAAAGCCCGAAAAGTGTATTTCCAGTACACTTAATCAATACGATATGGTATACGTTCGACGTTTGCCTATCCGGTCAAACTCGAACGGGGGTGTCATCCCCAATAGATCTATTCATAACAATCGCGCCTCCCCAAAGGGAACTAACGGTAGCATAGTGGGATTCAAGGTTGTTTCAAGTAATAGTGTTTTCAGTTTCAGGTCCGAAAAGAGTTTTGCATGTTTCTCACCCCAAAGTTTTATAAAGCAAGTAAATAAGAGTAAAAGTGGGGCTATAAACTCACCTTAGCAGTTCGATGAATAAAGCACAAAGAGAACAAGTAACAAGTAGCTCCAACACGCAACCTAAATTAGTGCGGTAAATCTCAGTTTCCGATTCCAAGCTAAATAAAGTCTATCTTCTCTATTTAATTTATATGTGGTGTTGTTGTTGTCGTTGTGTCATCACTAAGTCTAAAAACATCATTTTCAAAATAATGGAGTATATTTCGGCTTATAAAACTTGTTTTGAAAACAATATCAAAATGAACGTATTTCGGCTAATAGACGGATAATAATAGTTTACGGCAAATATAGTACATAAAATGAGACGCTTGTCGATGAGAAAAGTTATTTATATTTATATGTATGTAAAGTGTATATAGATGTATATATGTCAAGCTTTTGATTGTTCGAAAATATAATAAAGTATAGCTTAGTTTATAGGTTTAATATGAGTTTTAGAAAACGTATCTAGTTAAGAAAGAAAAATAAGTACATATATATACATTAAAACTTGGTCTTCTATATATATATATATACATACATGTTTATAAGGGCATAAGTTTTTATAGTTAAAAGAGACGATTTAGATTTAATAATTATAATTATTAGAAACATATTGTCATTTGAAAATCGGTTTGACATAAACGTCGATAGTCGCATTTTTGAAATATTCGGTTGATACATATCTCATGATAGTGAGATCTATATAATAGATTTTATTTATCAAAAATGTTTCTAATAAGATGTTATTTATTTTAAGTGTGACAAAAGTATAAAGTGTATTGTAAATTTTATATCAACTTGTGAGTGACGGAAAGACGAGTCGCAAAACATGTCGGGACAAACTCCAGATAGTGTACGTTATGCGCCCCGGGTGGGCTTCGAAAATCAAGCGGACTGACAAAATAACCAAGTTGGACTAGGCATTGTCATGGGCTTCGGCCCATAACATGAATACCAATTAGGCCAAGGAAGCAAGCCTTGTGGCCCAATCAATTAGCAACCAATCGCACTCTTACGAGAACTTGAACGAGGTAGCTTTTTTTTGTAAACAATTTGACAAGGAAACATTTGTAGTTTAGACAACAATGGAAGACTATAGTAAAAGATACACAAGTCTTGTATCAGTTTGACAAGACAAACGGCTCGGAAGCTAGGTGCACTACTCATTAGTCAAAGACTCACATTGAAGATTAACAAAACCATACAAAATATCACAAACCATTTCAAAGTGTCGTGAGCTACTTGTGAGGCAATGACTCAACTCGAGACAACACACCTCACGAGTCCAACCAAGACTCTCGTTTGGACCTTAGAACATGAAAATATACAAACAACGTTTTGACCACAAGGTGAGCGAGTTGTGAGTCAAAGACTTGAACCGAAAGTGACAAAATTCTCTTTTCAGAAAAATCCTAAACCGCAATGCTATCAACAAGATAAACTGGAAATATAGTAAGCCGCGACTATTAAGCTTTTACGCGAGGTCATCTAAGCCGAATCAAATAAGCCCTTAGGCTAATTACAATTAAGCTGAAGCATCAAATAACCTATTTTTATGATTGATTAATATAGTTCTTGTGCTTTTCCTTTTTGTTTGCCACACGACACCAACAACAACACGACAACCATAATATATTAAAAATCGAGACTACTTAACATTCAAATAATCGAAACATACATAATTAATTCAATGAGGTAAATAGAAATTTAAAACAACTATAATTATTATCCTTACAAGAGTTGTGGCACGAAGAAACTGAAACACAAGGACTTCAATTGGGCACGAGTTAAAGTGAATTAGGATGAACTGAGACTTGGACTAGAGCTTCTAGACCTCGAGTAGCAAAACCCCTCAACTAATTTCAAAAACCCCTTTGATTGAGAAACCCTAATTTTTGAATTGTTGGTGAGATGAAGTGATGAAGTTGTGAAAACCTCGCAGCTATAAATAGATGAAATGGAGGAGTACTTGGACCACCACTTTTGGTCTTGAAGATGATAAGGAGCCTCTTCGAGTAATATTACCAGTAGCTTGCAGGTCTTCACGTGGTCTCCTTGGTGTTTTCTTCAGCCGTGACCCACCGTGACAAGGGAATAAGTGGGGGACCTTTGATTCTTGTCGATTTCTCCCATGGAAAAGAGCCAAAGATGGTTTTTAGTTTGGTTAAAGTTGATTCTTGAGATGGGAAGGTTGTTTGGGAGGTTAGCTATTTTGGGGAAAGAGTGAGGCGCGTATGGTGGAGGTAGGGTTGAGAGAGAGAGCGAATTGGAGGGGAAGAAGAGTAGCAGGTGGGTTGCAGAGAAAGCAGAAAAAAAAAGATAAAGAGGGTAAGGGGGCGTGGGTTTGCACATGGGTATAAGGTAAGTTTATTTAGGTTTTATTTTATTAGATATGTATTAGTTGTGAGTTGATATTAGGATAATTTAGATATTAGGTGTATTCCGTGTCTCGCTGTTCGAATCACAGATGTAATGTCCCGAAACGAGATAAATGTAAAATTTATATTTTTGGACACGTTTTTGAAAAACTGGTGTGAAAATAAAGTCGTTGGTTTTTATAGTTCGTTTTTATATTTACGTCATAACTCATCGTGATTATAGATTGAAACGTAAGAAAAGAAAGAAAAAAATATAGTCACGAAAAATCAGTACGGAAATTTACGAGTGGTTACAGATTCAGGTACAAAATGCTTTGATAATATATCACAAGTACTTGGATTGATTTTCAAATGGTTTTCAATTGGTTCCAATGGCTGATGAACAATACCAAAAGACCGACCGATTTACTTTATGCATTGTGTTATAAGGATGGTTAGGTTAGGTATTTGTTCCCATGATCCCGCCAGAGTCGGAGGGATCTACCCATGGACAATCCACTAGATAGTGTAGAAGTCCTTAGTTATGATGAAATAAGGGGAAAAATGAGAATATGGGAAGAGTGCCGACTGAGAAAGAGCTAGAACTGGAATAAACCCAACAAGGTTCTAGTAATGAAGTCTCGGTAAGCACTGAAGGGGTTGAAGAATGAAAAAGAAATGAAATGAGAAAAGGGTGAAAAGAAATATCCCTCCAATAATTCAACCTTAGGGCAGATACCGGGTTCAATACATATGCTACTAGTGTTTACTAAGGTAACACTGGTATTGAAGACAAGACATCGTGGACCCATTCATGCACTACACTACAATTTCCCTAGCTACTCAAGTTCCTCTTAAAAGGACATGTTTCATTCTCACGGGGAACCGACATAATCTACCGACTTTCTCTTAGAGATTGTTGATATTGAAGAAGGAGACCCTCTCCCTAGTCTCCGGCATAGGAACCAAATGTGCACAATTGAGTCTAGAGCCACGAGATCATCAATAAATCTCATTAAGGACACAATCAATGAAGACTCTCTGTTTCACACAATGTGGAAAGAGAGAATATACTTTTAGAGTCCTACGCATTATCCTTGTGGTATTGCCAGAACATCTGAGTGATATGCAAACATACTCACAATGAAGATGGAAATCCTTCTAGAGCCATCATCAAACAAGCTCTTGGTAGGTGGCATGTGAGATCTATCCAATAGATCAACCATGTGACAACTGAACAGAAACAATGGGGCGATTCAAATTTTTGAATCAATCTTGGTTCAGGTTATGGATTGACGGATATCTTTGAAAAACCGGTCGTTGTGCCAAAAAAACTCTTTTCTCTAGCACATCGACTGTGTATTAATATTTCAAAAATAAACGGTATTTATGACTGATAATTGATTTTCGTTAAAACCTTCGTTGTATTGCAAAAACACTTTATTTTGAGCAGTACACAATTGTTTTTCAAATCTCTTTTCATCAATCAGTGAATCTCAAATTCGTTGGTTCACTAACTCCGTGTTGTCTTCTTTGAGACGATCCGATTTTAGAACATCTAGAACAGCTTCGAAACCATGTCAAGGAGATTATTCGAATTATACCGATCACGAGCGGTATTTGTACCGATCAACGGGGAACCGTGGGCGTGTACTCAATTCAACGAAGTGATCAAAGACACTTTCGTGCGCTCTATTGCTAATCTGTATGCGGTATACCCGACATTTGCAAATGATCGTAATGGAGAGGTCAATCCATAGCCGCATGCTCACACAACACATTCATCTCAAAAGAAATCATGATTAGTGCATCAATGACTCGATATTCTCACTCCATGCTTCGCTACTGCCGCAAATATCATGAATCGCCTAAAGCTTCCACTACTCGATAAGAAGAAATCATGATCCAAAATGTGAGCATGTCGGTCCACCGTCACAACATCAAACAAAGTCAACACCACAATGGAAGAGTCAGAGATTTATGCAATCTAATGATCTCAAAGCTGGCTCAAAACTCATCATCCCATGGATCAGTTAAAGACCTCCACTTGAATTATTCAAACATGGATAACATGAAGAATCAAAGACTACGAGCTACTGAGCAAGGAACTTAAACAAGAATTCAAGAACAATATTAATGTAATATATGTTTGTATTCTGTAATTGAGGTGACCTCCTTAGGGGAGATTGTTAGGAATTAGAAAATTCATCATTAAATTGTCGGTCACCTCAAGTATATGTAATCATTAGAAAGCTCGTAGTCGTAGTTATTTAATGTTAGTAAGAAGTTAGTTAAGTAATATCGTGGAGGACGAGCGGGTCTTTACCCACTGTATGCCTGATCCACAGCCCGTAGGAGGCGTTTATTGTAAGACACTATAAATACCCTCTACCTTCCAAGGTAGAGTGTTGGAGCTTCAATACCATTTTTCTTTGTTTCACATAGTTCTCAACTCTCTTCCCTTTCTCTCTCTAGAACTTTCTCTCTCTAAAACCTTGTTAACGCCTTATATGATTATGGTGTGATGTGTTTGTGAAATCCTACATCTTACACCTTCTTAGCCACTCAAGTTTCTCTCAACAGAAGCTTGTTTCATTCTCACAGGGAATCCTACGTAAACTATCGGCTCTCTCTTAGAGATTGCTGGTATTGAAGAAGGAGACCCTCTCCCTAGTTTCCGCTTAGGAAAACTAAAGCGCACTATTGAGTCTAAAGCCACGAGATTCATCAAAAGATCTCTTAGGAACACTCGACATTTCATCACTTGTCGTTCAACAATAAGGACGCAAGTGATACTATTCTAGAGTCCTACACAAATCTAAGCAATATGTCGAGAACATTTATGAGGGGTTCACAACTGTGATCCTCAGTAATTGAATGGAAACTCCTGCCAGGGTCAACATCAAACAGCCCACAACGGTCACTGGTAACTCCTTGTGGGTTACGCTTAGTGTTGTCTCAAACGGTCTACGATCGTGAGGTGATGCTTGAAAGTACCTCACGACTCACCGAACTGTAGGTGTACTTCAGACATCGTGTTATTCTACTTGAGGACTCCAGTTCAGAACAGCCTTTGCTAGAATTAGAGATGTGTCTTCACACTATGTCATAACACGCCGAAGTTCGAACTTGTAAGGCCGGAAATCCCGCTAAGGAGATTCCTTTCAAGAATCGAGTCCGAAAATGTGGGTCATTACTTGAACTTGTTCAATGTAATGCCAACTGCTGGGAATTATGTGAAGTAGGATTTTCTGCGGTCATTATCGCCAAGGATTCTGCTTGAAGTAGAGCGAATCAAGAAGAGATTCTCATCAAGTGTAAAAGCCGTGGCTTTGTGTTTCTCCTGAAGGGTGGAAGTTGACTAGGATCGAGATGCGTAGTTTTATTTAAATGCTAACCCATCATTATTCTTGTACCGCCGAGGTTAGCATGGGTATTATTGTACCGCTCAATATTATCTAGTGTTTTAGTCATTAAGTGGATACTTGCATGTTTAGTCGATTGAGTGGTAATAGTTTAGGTTCCTTGTCTATAAAAGGAACCTCATAGTTTGTAATAGAAACTCATCCGAAACATAGAGTTTCGCTTAATAAAAGATCCATAGAGGATCTAAGTGTTCTTAGTTATAACATCTTGTATTTACTTTCCGCTATATAATACGGGTTGTAGAGATTGTCTATTAGTTTGCTTATGATTACATAGGCAACACTAACGATCCACGAAAAGCTAAAGATCCGTCAAGGTCCGAGAGTTTTCAACAAGTGGTATCGAGCCTCGGGAGAGTCTCTACGACATCGAGAACCTTATTTACCTCACCCCATACAACCAAAAACATATTCACCATGCCTAGAACTCGATGATGAATCGAAGTCTCCAACAACAACACCAAAACAACACCACCTCTATGCAAAGAACTTAGTCTCTCCAACAAGAAGGCAAGTTTCCTTATCGAAAAGGAAGAGTATGATCATGGACCATGAAAATGCGAATCGGATCTCCAATATTGATTGGAATCTATGGGAGATTGTGAAGAATGGTAACAATCAAGAAGACTATCCCGCATCTTGATGGTAAGTTTACCATTGCTTCCTCCCAAAACCGGCCAAGAGATTCTAGCAAGACAAAGAGAGCACAAAGTTAGAACCATCCTTCTTCAATCTATTCCCGAAGATCACTTGGGTGATTTTCACAACATGGTTGATGCAAAGGACATCCGGATGGCTCAAAAGCAAGGTTTGGTGGGAATGAAGAGTCCAGAGAATGAGGAAGTCCATGCCGAGACAACACTTCCAAGAGTTCGATATCTATGAAGAAGAAGGTATCCACAAGGGATACGACGTGTTTCATAAGATTCGAGTCGACCTTAACCACCAATGCAAAGCCCGACAATGATGATTGCAACTCAAAGTTCCTACGATCTTTGCCTCCATCCCGGTTACATGTCAAGATAGCTCTTAAGGCTAAAGGTGGGTTGGACATGCTCACTTTTGACGAGTAGTACAACAAACTCGCATCTCTTGAACTCGATGTCGATCTCCTACCGCATCCTCTTCGGGCCATTCACCTTTGTTGGGACATCTCACCCAATATGATGATGCATGCTTCAAGTCCATCTTACTTACCATCATCATCTTATCGTCCCACTCCATCACATCCTCAAGCTAAACCGGCAAGATATTGGAGGATGTTCTTCATTCATTTGTTGCGATTATGATACTCGAAGATCCGGTATATGAAGACTTTGATCGGTGGACCCACTTGAAATGGAGGAGATGAAGTCGAAATGGCGGTGGCCATGCTTTCGAGAGATATCAAGAGGTTTGAAGAGAAGGCAGGAAGGAAGTTTGGATTCAAGGGAAAGGATCCACTTCTTTTGACAGAGAAAGGTCAAGTGCTTCTTTGTCACCGATGGGTCATTTCTCGAGGAATGCAAAGACAGAAAGGGTGGAAAGGAGCTAACTACCATTCATATCGCCAGAAATCGAAGGGAGCTAGCACTTCAAAGAAATTTTATCACCATGGATGAACAGGTCAACTGGTGCAGCATGAACTGTGAATGAGGAAGTCACTGACAGAGAAGCTTGGATTGTCGCCGATGTACATCAAGATAGGCATGATCAATTTGCCTTCATGGGACTTTCTCGTACACAATCAGTATATTTGGTTGTAGTGATAGATACAATGAACTTAAGGAAGCTTATGATACTATGAAACCTAAATACAATGAATGCTATGTTGATAATGAAGCTTACAAACTCTCGTTAAAAACATTAGAAAGACAAAAGGTTTGGTTTCAGAAGAATCAGATAGCTTATGAAGAAAAGATTAAGGTGCTACAATTTGATCTAGATATTGCTAATATTAACTTTAAACGCACTGAAAAGGAAAAAGCTTATACTATTGCTGAGAACCTAGAGCTTAAAGAGAAACTAGCTGAGGAAATAGCTAGACATAAACAATGGTTAATATCAGGTGACAATCTAGCTAGAGCACTTTATAGTAGTCAGTCGGTGAACTTGAATAGGTTTAGGCTTTAAGTATGTAGGATTGGAAGCTAGGCAAGATGGGCGAAATCTACACCGCAGCTTAGAACACTTTAAAAGGAAGGTGATTTGCATGTCGTCCCCGGACCTATTAGAGGTGAATTCATGCCCACTTACCGTCCATTATCACGACTTTGATGGATCACACCATCTGTATGGCAAAAGTCAAAAGACTTGCCAGACAACGATGCTTCATCTTATGACTTTGTCTCTTTCTCTGACAGTGACAATTCATCGGATCAAGGATCTAGTTACAGCTGTGATTCAAGTGATAAGACAGACCTCCCCAAGCCCTCATTTGAGCCTACACCCAAGCCTGCACCCAAGTCTATCTACAAGCCTTCTAGGATAGTTGCTGAGGAATCTACTTCCAAACCTGTTTCCCCTGAAGACTTGTCTTTTAAATCTTTGAACAATATGTCTGTTAAAAACAATTCCTTTTATGTTTCTGGTTTAAGTACTTCTACATGTAATCGAACATCTTCTTTGTTGAATACATCTTCCAAAAGGAAGACATGTTTTGTTTGTGGTAGTAAATTTCATTTAATTAAGGATTGTGATTTTCATGAGCAAAGATTAAGTGCATGTGCTCCTCAGCAGAAACCTAGACCTGTGTGGACCAATGTTAAAAATATTCCACCTTATGTCCCATTGTTACTTATACCGACTCCCTTGGAGGAGATCACTAATAGACCTTATGTGCAACCTACTAGCCCATATTTTAAACATGGTTATTGGCCCATATGTTGACTCTATGAATAATGGGAAAGGATGTTGGGGTCTTCACAAGTCCTCAAAGCAGTTGTTCTTGGAAAAATAAGGAACCTAACTTTCAATGGAAACCCAAGAACAATGGTGGATCTTACTCTTTTGGTAAACCTAAATCTTATGATCCACAAGGCAGGTTCAAGTCAAGAATGACTTGAGCCTCCTTCGTTAACTAACATTCTTTTGTAAATATTGTTTGTTCTATAGGATCATCCTCTTAAGCATAAAGATATCGGTATTGTTGATAGTGGTCGCTCAAGAAGTATGTCCGAAATAGAGATATGATGCACAATTTTGTACCTATTGAAGAAGGAGGAATGTGACCTTTGGTGGAAGTGATGGTAGAATTCTCGAAAAGGCACCATCAAGACACCTCTTGAACTTTGAGAATGTGTACTATGTTAGGGAACTTGAACTTCAACTTGTTCTCGCCTCACAAATTTGTGACACCAAGAACAAGGTACTCTTCTCTCAAGATGAATGTCTTGTGCTTTGAAAGAGTTCAAGCTTCCGAAAATTCTTCAATTCTCACGAGAGTTCCTCGAACTCACAATCTATACACATTCAACCTCAATGAAGTTCACCCCGAAGGTGACCTCACTTGTTTGTCAAGCTAAAGCATCATTGGATGAGTCCAACAAATGGCATAGGAGAATGGCTCATGTGAATTTCAAAACAATAAACACTCTCTAAAAGGGACTTGTCAAGGTCTCCCACCAAATTTGTCTCCAATGATCATAATTGTGTTGCATGCAACAAAGGAAGCAACACAGTAGCATCCTACAAAGTCACACCGCAGTGAGCATTATCTCCGAGCCTCTTCACCGTTACATATGGATCTTTTTTTCCAACTCAAGTCGAAGCATTGATCACAAGTTCTACTGCTTGGTTATCACTAATGGATATAGCGATTTTGTTGGGTGTTCTTTCTAAGGACTAAGATGAAACAACTCCAAAGGTCGAAAGACTTCATCACCCTCGTTGAAAATCGCTTAAACAAGAAGGTTAAGGGAATTGATTGTGATAATGGTACGTAGTTCAAGAATGCTATTATTATAGAACTCTGAGGTCTAAAGGATAAAGAGGACTATAGCAATCCAAGAACCCCGCAACAAAATGGGGTAGTGAAAGAAAGAATAGTACCTTGATAGAGGCTACGAGATCAATGCTTGCGACTCTAAATTGCCCACTATGTTCGGATCAAGTCATGGCATAGCTTGCTATGTGCTTAACAGAGTCTCCATTACTAGACCTCACCTCAAAACACCATATGAACTTCTCTTTGGGAAGGTTCCTGTCATTAATTACCTCAAACCATTTGGTTGTCAAGTGACCATTCTAAACACCAGTGATCCGTTGGGGAAGTTTGATGAAAAGGTTGATGATGGTTATATTGTGGGTTATTCAGCTAATAGCAAGGCTTACAGAGTGTACAACCTATCTGCCAAGAAGATAGAGGAGACCTTGAACCTGAGATACCTGGAAGATAAGCCCAATGTTCAAGGACAGGGTCATGTGTGGTCTTTTGACCTCGACTACCTAACTGATTATCTGGGTTATACTAGACATATGGCTAACCAAAGTGTAGGCTCTCAAGTTTCTCCCACTAACAATGCAGGTACCTTGGATGCTGACTCTGGAAGTGATTTTGAAGATGGTGAACAACCTATTCTTGTGCCTTCTTTCTCCCCTAACAATGTTGCGGTAACTCTTCTAGAGATACTTCGAGAGTGAAGATGTGTCACACTATGTCGAGGATCTTGCTAGGCTTCGGACTCAAGAGTTTGCAGCTAAGCTTGAAGTCGAGAAGGTAAATGGGAGCTTGCAAATGAGGTCGTCGGTGGAAACCATGTTTCACGACACGATGCGCCTCCCATCGTCATCAACTCTCTGAAAGCTCGTCTGCATTACTCCTATTCCTACTAGAGTGTTCACAGACTTTGGGAATCAGATACTCACTTTCCAAGTCCTTCGATCTTGGAAACCATCAACCCAATCGCATTTTCACCTCACCTTCCTATGACACAACTTTTGTACCAACCGTGACTAATCTTGAACCTACCATTGAAGTCAACCCCATCGCTACTAAAAGAATCAACATAACTCACCCTCAATCCAATATTATTGGAGACATTCTAGCTCTGTTAGAACTCAAGGGCTATCTCTAGTCCTAAATTTGGACAAAGGCTTTTCTCTTATGTCTCAAATCGAAAGAAAGAGACAATCACACGACTTCAAGCATTGTCTGCTTGCGTGTTTTCTTTCTCAAGTAGATCCAACCGGTGTCTCTCAAGCTCTTGAAGACTCAAGTTGGATCGAGGCAATGCAAGACAAAATGCAACAGCTTCGAACCAACAAGTTTGGATCTTGGTACCATTACCGATGGCAAATATGCTATTGGAACTAAATGGATTCTCAAGAACAAAAGAGATGCAAGGGTGTGGTTATTAAAACAAAGCAAGGTTAGTAGCTCAAGGTTACAGCAAGAGGAAGGGATTGATTATGATGAAGTGTTTGCACTGCTTTCTAGAGTAGAGGCCATTCAATTTTCTTGGCCTATGCATCCTCCATGGGCTTCATGTTGTATCGATGGATGTTAAAGGTGCTTTTCAGTATGGTGAAATTGAAGAGGAAGTTTATGTCACACAACCCAAAGGATTTGAAGACCCGATCATCCTAATCATGTTTACAAGGTCGTTAAAGCTCTATGGACTTCATCAGCACCAAGGGCATGGTATGCTAGGCTTTCATCATTTCTGTTGAAGCATGGCTACGTAAGAGGTGCCATTGATAAGACTCTTTTACGAAGAAAACTCGACCGACATCATACTTGTGCAAGTGTATGTGGATGACATCATTTTCGGATCCACTAAAGAAGCTTGGTGTAGGGACTTGAGGATCCGATGAAGGGAGAAATTCGATGAGTGCTATGGGGAGCTTACTTTCTTTTGGGTCTCCAAGTTCAAGAGAACAGATGGGATATTTATCACCAGGATAAATATGTGAGGGACATGTTGAAGAAATTGGTATGGAAGGTGTCAGATCGCACAACACCTTATGAAGCTCCAAAACAAAAGCCAACAATGATCCAAATCTACCGTGAATGTTCATTTATACGGATCAATGATTGGTTCATTAATGTATCTAACAGCTTCAAGGCCTGATATTACCTTTGATGTAAGTGTATGCTCCCGACATCAAGTCACTCCACTTACTTCCCATCTCAATGCAATCAAGAAGATCTTTAAGTACCTCAAAGGGCAACCTCATTTAGGCCTTTGGTACCCAAAAGAGTCTCCTTTAAGTTGGAAGCATATAGTGACGGTGATTATGTTTGTGCAAATCGGATAGAGATCCACAACCGGAGGTCACAATTCCTTGAAAGAGATTGATTTCTTGGCGGTCAAGAAACAAACGATTGTGGCTACCTCAACCATCAAGGTAGTATGTTCTTCTTTGCAAGAATCTAACGTAGACAGTGTGCTTTGATTCAAAACCAACTGTGGATTATGGGTATAACTTCATGAACACAACTCTTTTATAAAATCCAAGATTTCACAAGAGAACCAAACATATTGAAATCGACACCACTTTATAAGAGATGCATATGAAAACATTTGATAAATGTGGCTAAAATTCATACTGATGATAATGTGGCGGACACTGCTAACAAAAGCGTTTGATGGACCAAGGTTTCAACACCTCGTGGTCAATATTGGAATGCTTAGCATATGCCTCGTGGGAGGATTTTTATTTTGTTTGTTAGTGTTCTTAGTTAAAAAAAAAAAAAAAAAAAAAAACTTTCTTTTGCGGTTTGTTGTATTTTTGTTGATGGTTTTAACTCACCGAGATACCTTGTGTATATCAAAGAGTTGGCTAGTCCAAAGGGTACAAACTTTGGTAAAGACACTTCAAATCATTGATAGTCGTAATGATTTGCTCAAAATCATAGGTCTCGCAACCACCCATGCTTAATTGTTGAGAGTTGTATGGTCATCAATTCGCCATGATCTATTCCTTTTTGGAATCCAAGAATTGGCTAGCCCACAAGTATATGGCTTGTGGTAAAGGCCACTACATCCATATTTGGTTATCAATTCACCAATTCTAAGAATTGACTAGTCCTGAGCAAACGGCTACAGGTAAAGACAAGTCAAATCCGTTTATATAGTTGCCGATTTGCTCATAAATCGATGGTTATCAATGTACCATAGTTTACTTAACTTCAACATCCGCTACTCCAAAGAGTGATGGCTATTGGTAAAGAGACATCAAATCCATTATTTTCAATGATTCACCTCTCACAGGAGGTCACACACGGATGTGATGAGAATAGATTGCAACCGATAAGTATTGATGTACATTATGTCATTTGTTGCCGCAAAGACCAAGCGTTTCAAAGTCCGATCATCATAGAGATGAGATTATAAGTGGTTCTTTGCTATCGATGTGTGGAAACAATCCTCTAGTTCTCAAGTCTCAAAGATCTTTCAAGGTCGAAACCGAACTTAACCAAGTCAAATTCCGCTTTAGGGAGGATTGTTGGGAATTATGTGAAGTAGGATTTCTTGTCATTATCGCCAAGCATTCTCATTGAAGTAGAAGCGAATCAACAAGAAGAGATTCTCATCAAGTGTAAAAGCCGTGTTGTGTTTCTCACGAAGGGTGGAAGTCGACTAGGATCGAGATGCTAGCTTTATTTAAATGCTAACCCATCATTATTCTTGTACTGCTCGAGGTTAGCATGGGTATTATTGTACTGCTCAATATTATCTAGTGTTTTAGTCATTAAGTGGATACTTGCATGTTTAGTCGATTGAGTGGTAATAGTTTAGGGTTCCTTGTCTATAAAAGGAACCTCATAGTTTGTAATAGAAAACTCATCTGAAACATAGAGTTTCAGTTAATAAAAAGATCCATAGAGGATCTAAGTGTTCTTAGTTATAACATCTTGTATTTACTTTCCGCTATATAATACGGGTTGTAGAGATTGTCTATTAGTTTGCTTATGATTACATAGGCAACACTAACGATCCACGAGTGCTAAAGATCTGTCAAGGTCTGAGAGTTTTCAACACCAACTGTCCCTTATGGGATTCGGACGGCTGATTCACCCGACCAAGGTGAATGAAATCAAGACATTCATCAGAAGAACAATCGTAGTGGTCATTTCCCTTAGAAACGGCCACAATGATCGATTGGTGTTTATCACTAACCAATTCTTATGTTTTCTTCTTATGGATGCTCCTGGGAAATGATCGTGCAGATTCTCCACATGCTCATACCAACAACAACATAAATTAAAGTTCTCTCGAAAGGCAACACAAAAGTCAAAATGATTCTCAGTCTAAGCCAAAGAATCTACAAAGTTTAAAGACTAAAGAGAACTACATCAACACTGAAATCCAACATCAAAGAGTGTGTGAGCATGTTGGAGAAGGACGTGGAAACACCTGAGCAACGAAGCGGAGCTAATGCAGATTACCACAACATATCATCACCATATCCACACCAGAATAAAGAACTAAGATATATGAAGACGTCAAAGCTGAAAAAGTCAAAGAAAAACAAGATCCTCACACTGGGGAAATTGTTGAAATCAAGGCACTTCTTCTCACAAGAAAGAAGAATGTCAGAAGACGTCAAAGCAACTATTACATCTACACCAACAACGTTTCAATATTACTTAAGTAATTAATTATCAACACTTAGGGGGAGATTGTTGGAATCACTCCTAAACTATATTTCAAGTGTTTGTAATCAATATGTAATAGGTTGCTTAATTAGGCTTTTATGTTAGTATTAATGGCAAGGCTTATGTAGAAAGCCCATAAGCCATGACCCAAGCCCAATAAGGAAAGGAAGGGAACTTGTGTGTTGCTCTAGTTCCTTTCCCTATATAAAGACTTGTAAACCTTCCTTAGAAGGTTGGTTGTTCACTTTCATAAATATCATACGCATAACCTTTCTCATATCATTCGTGTATATTGTGTGTAGTGTTCATCCGCTCTATCTCTTCTCTATTTCTTACATATTGATGCTTGTGTTACAATATGGTGACCTAACAGACTACGGCGTAACATAAGGAATGGTTACGCCGTAGTTTGCAGCTCCATCGTAGAGTTGATGTGAGTTACGCCGTAACCTCTTAACAGAAGGTTGTTACGTGGTAATGCTTGTGAGGATATTACGGCGTAGTTGATTGAGGTGCAAAATACTTCATGACCTAGATGATTATGGCGTAACCTTAGTTAAGAGTTTCGCCGTAACTGTGGTTGAGTTGGTCTTCTGTGACAAAACACTAGCTACGACGTAATAGAGAACATGAGTTACGCCGTAGCTTCTTCATAAATAGCATACTAACATAGAACTGTTAGGAAAATCTACAAATCCGCATCTCTAAGCTCCAATGCTCATATTTTACCTGGAAGTGAAATATAAAGAAATACAAGCATAAATCCATATAAATGACATAAAACATGAGCATAATCGGGAAATTGTCACTAAAAGTCGTGACTATTTGATGTTATCAAATATCCCCTACTTGAACTCTACTTGCTCTCAAGTAGACCTTATTAGAAAATTTTATAAAAGATATCCCCAATACCGGAAGATATGAGTTTGAAATTTCCTTATGCTAGAATAAATCAAAGCCAAACACCTCACGAAATAGGAACAAACACTCATATTCTCTCATCTAGTCTAAGTGTCAATTTCGGGGTGATAACTCAAAGCACAGTCATAGCATGTATTCTATCATAAGCTTGGTGGTTACACAAATCTCTACCACTAGAGTTAAGGAATAAACAATCTTTGAAGGAAATATAGGTGGACACAAAATGAGGTTAAGGGTGAAATTTCATTACTAACGTGTCACGGTAAAGTGGACAAAATCAATGATACATGACCAAATTCATGGCCAAGACACCAAATATTGCTCGCTTCATCACCTAGACACGCTTCATGACTAAAAGGTAGGATAAGACATGAGAATAATTGGTGAACAAAAATAACAAAACAAATAGTCTTAACCTATAACCAAGTTGTCACCGCACACCGTCCATCCAAAGTTCAAGCTTTAAGGTGAAGAAACCGGATCATGATGTATCAAGTAGATGTGCCATTAACGGACGTCATAATGGGCACATTACTTTTTCTTCAAACTGTTGGTGTATTACCAACTCAATTCTTCAAATGTGACCGAGGTGGCCTCCTCGATCCTAAATATCCGATGAGCTCCATACATAGTACTTATAACATCGCACTAAATAACATAAACAATAAAAAAATTTATTTTTATTATTATTTTTTTTCGAATCCTTTTTTCAATCATAACTAAATAAAACATAGACACCCCCCACTTGAGATGAACATATAATGAGAATGTGGGGGTTTTCGATGATCTTTAGATGTAAGTCTTTGACGAAAGCGTGATTTCGAACCTCTACTTGAACCTTGAACTTGGGCAACAAAGGACTTCCGGTCACAAATTAAGACTACACGGTAGGCTAAAGTGAATGGGTGTAACGAAACAAACATAAAGGGTATGAAATGAAAGGAAAGGCTCTGAAGGGTGTATCTAGGGGTATCTTGCACTAAAGGAAAGTGCAACAAAAGGGTTTAACATGGGGGTCGAAGAGTCGAGGTGACTAATCGATAGACACATAAAAATAGGCTATTTGGGTGATAATCCTAAACATATTGCCTTCTCAAACAGATTATTTCATATATATCAAGCTAACTCAACATACCTCGTTTATGGTCTCGAAATGATGCAAAGGCCAAGTTCTAAAGTTTACAAGCTACCGGCACACTCATAATTTGGTGGATTTGGGTAAATAAGTGGAAACGGATAAGGCTAATCTCACCATGGAATATCAAAGGTTATAATGTGCTCGGATAAGGTTTAATCTAGTTAGGTTAAGAAAAATATGTCAAAATTTTAAAAATGGCATAATTTTTCAAAATAAACTAGAAAAATGAGGGCAATTAAGTTCAAGTAATAATTCTACTCCCGTCCCGCCACTTGAGATGTATAAAGTCTCTTTTTACTAAACGTTAAATAAAGGTGAAGTGAAAGTAGAATTAGAGCGAGAACTTCCCTGAAATTCGCTCCTAAAAAGAAAGAAGGCCCACGAAGAAAATCGTGCCTCGCTAAGCATCCTGAGCAAACTTCGATCCCTGAAATCACAACTAACCAACAATCATAATTCTTAAAAGAAAAACAAAAACAAAACAAACCTAACTCACTTTCTTAGGAATCACGGTTGCATTTAGCATATTCAACAAGCCTTTTAAACCACTTGGTGTCTCAAGTGGACGAGTGTAGTATCGTTAGGGCTTACAGGGAACATACCCACAAAGTTCATTTAAAACTAATAAAAGGTTATCGTGCTAATATTGAAAAAAATTAAAAACTGCAGGATGAATTACGGCGTGACCTTAAGAATGAGTTACGCCGTAATTTTGGTTAAACCTGGAATTCGTCTACAGAAGACTGTTATGGCGTAATAATAGATGAAGATTATGCCGTAATGGTTGAAAACCTAGAGAGAATCAGCTACTGAGAAATGGTTACGGCATAACCATAGAGGGAGTTACGCCGTAACTTGATAACAGGAAAGAATCAGGTCCCCATTTTAATCTCCATGAATTCATCTCCAATACCTGCAAAAATGTTAAAAGCACAAAATCCAACAATAAAAATGAAAAGAAACAAAAATGAAAAGGATAATTCGGGTTGTCTCCCGAAAGAGCACTTTTCTTTATTGCAGAGTCTTTAAGTTAGACTCAAATCCATGGGGCTCTATGGGGGTCTTCTAACTTGGCCAACTTCGTCTATCTCCCTCATTAAGTTGTGTCTAACCCATGCGACGTTAAGAGCGGTGCGAAGAAACTCCTTCCTTTCAATTTTTTGAACCTTGGAAAAATTTTCATCCGGCCCCAAGTGATATTTTGTAACTTCAAACTTTTCAGCTATAATGGGTGAGGGTCTCTTGTAGGGAATACCAAGAAGTTTACATCTCCGCTGCTCGTATGCCTCATTATCCGGGTCCGTGAACCCGTCAAGACCTTGTAGTTCAAGGTAGTCCATAATTCCTTCAATATCATCATCATTGGACTCCGTTCCTTTAAACCACTTGTCATTAAACAAATCCTCCACAAGCTCATGCTTACAATGCTCTTTTTCTTCTCCCCATAAATCCTTGTAATCATCTCTCATCTCTTAACTAGTGTCGTTAGGAATCTCTTCTTCACTTGGGTCTTCTTTACTCATGCAACCCTTCCAAATTTTTTCTTTAGTGGAAGCGTCCACTTTTCCATACTTTATTTTGACCAAATCATCAAATCCTAACTTATCTAACCAAGGCAAATCGGTTCTTTCATTGTCGTTAGTTGAGGTCCATAAAAAATCATCATCCCCAACTCTAGCCATGCTACTTCTCCCGATACAATCTTCGTCAAATAGGTTACAAGAAGCCCAAAATATTTCACCTTTAGTTTTTATCTTTTGACACCAATGCCTTCGTGCAGCTTTTACCTTACCGTTGGCATCGCTTGAGTAGTCATCAACAACTCCATAATCCGAGAGTGGCTTGTTTGTTGCTTTATGAACACATCAACACTGGGACTTTCACAATTATCACCGCGGTTTAGATCCGCCCAAATTCTCCTTTTAGTGTCATTATCCATCTTGCCATAAATAATCTGTATCCATGCATCGAATGTAATAGTTTCTTTCCATTCAAGGTCCTTCCTTTCTTTATCATTAGTCGAAGACCACATGTACTTATTATTTTTCACCCTTTCCTTTTCATCTCCACCATCGTAAATGTCATCATTAGGGTTACATGAAGCCCAAAGTTCATACCACTTATCATTGTCCACTGGTATTGCTCTGCACCAATGGTATTTCTTTTTAGATGAGTACTTTGGATCCATGTTCTTAATTTTGGGCCAATCGTTTTTAGGTTTAGGTTTACGTGCTGCACTATGGCTACGTCGTAACTTGGTTGAGTTGGTACAGCGTAACCCCCCACTGTTGCGTGTCTCAGCTTCAATTTCCTGCACATGGTGATCATTAGTAACGCATTGCTCGTGTGTGATGGTGTTAGGAACGATTTTATTCTTCCTTTTTGACAACACAAACAGTTTCAATTGGATGACATTTTCCTAATTCATCCATGTTGAGAGTAAGCTTCCTATCGTTGATTTTGAAAATTATAACCTTTTTAAAGACATCAACTTTTGCTGTTGATGTAGCAAGAAGTGGTCTACCTAGGATTAATGGAATGTCGAGATCTTCTTCCATCTCTAATATTAAAAAATCAATAGGATGAGTAAAATTATCAACTTAATTAGCACATTTTCCAAAACCCCCGAGGTATGCTAACTATCCTATCTGCCATTTCAATAGTCATGCAAATGGGTTTGATAGGTCCAAGATTTAGTTTTTTTACACATAAAAAATGGCATGATGCTTATACTAGCTCCTAAGTCGGCCAAAGCATTGATATTATATAAGTTATTAATAGAACAAGGGAGAATAAAACTCCATGGATCTTTCTCCTTCAGAGGTAGTTGATTGAGGACAACAGTTGAACATCGGGCATTAAACTTTACTTCTTTCCCCACGATCGTACCATGTTCTGTATTGGCATGGTGCACGACTTTCCGAGTATTCATATCGTCTTCTTCCTTTTTATTGTTCGAGAAATGCTAATTTCCTCTTGTAGTACCGAAAGGGGTATAAAGAGGTCTTCGTCATCGGAGAATATGGCTTTGCAGAACCATCGTCACTTTTTAAGTTGCCCTCTTGAATGTCATTTGCCAAAATCCCAAGCTTAATTTTGAGGTTCTTCAAAGTCTCATCATGAGCTAAGAGATTTTCTTTTGTTCCCACCTGAAAACTTTTAAGTAAATTATTCCTGTTTGTCTGCCGCTTGGCGTCTTCTTCCAAATATATATTTATTGATTCTTCAAGTGTAGACCTCCTTTCCTCAAAAGGAGTTCCGCTTTCTCCATACCGGAATTTACTCTTGTCATCATTTCTTTGGAAGGGTCTACCATCTCCGTACTGAACCTTTTCAATCTGAGGGTCGTCGTTCTTTAAAGGGCAATCCTTGGTTAAGTGAGCACCTCCACATGTGTCGCATTCTATTTGAATAACATGCACATTTTCCTGTAGTTTCTTCATGTCCCTGCCGAGGTTTTCAATTTTATTAGTAATGGCCGCAATGCTATCCAAATCACTTCCCCTGCCTCTATTATTTCCCCCTTCGTGCCACTTTTGAGAGTGGTCGGGCATTTTTTGAATAGCTTGAATGGCTAGAGTAGGGGTCATCCTTGGAATCGGCCCTTGATAGTCAAGCATTTGTATTGTAGCAATGTTGATACCCTTGTAAAAAATATTGACTTTTTGTTAGCTGTTTAGGTCATGAGTGTGGCACTTGTAAAGGAGATCATTGTATTTATCCCAAGCTTGATAAAACTTTCCATTGCCTTCTTTTTTTAAGTTATGGATCTCCATGAGTTAATTTGATATTTTTTAAGGCGTACAATATCTTTGAATGAAGTATCACTTTAGGAGAGCCCATGTATCAACTGCCCCGGCGGGCAATCTATCAATCCATCTTTTTGCAGCTCCAGTGAGTGTATAGGAAACACTCGGAGCATAACCACATCGTTTGAGACTCCTGGTATATTAAAAAGGCTAATAATGTATTCTACATTCTCAATATGCTCGCGAGCATCATCTGTAATATTTTCAGAAAAGGGATTTGTTCTTAATTCCCTCATAAATTGTGGTTTTATCTCGAAATCGATATCTGCTCCAATGGTAGGCCTAACGAGTCTCGGCCCTTGTTCATCCCAAGTCATAGCAAGGTACTCCTCTAGGGTGAGGTTATTAATGTCCACAACTGCCATGGTACCTGAAACTTAAATAATTCTAATATAGCTCCCGGGCAGCGGCGCCAAAATTCTAATGCAGGCATTCTGACCAAGATTTAATATTTATAATTCTACCTAAGGTCTACCTAATGCACTAACGAGCAGTGAACCTGATCGTGCATAGTATAGAGAGTGGTAAAGCCGAGGTCGTTCCCAAGAGCTATGTAGATGAGGATCCTATTAAGTCTAAGTCTCACTTGTTTTAACTTGTTTTAAGGTTGAAATGATTGATTAAATAAAGACAAGAAATAAATAACGAAAAGTAAATTAAGGTTCTGAACAATGGTGAGAAAGTGTGCTAACCTAATTAATCATCCTATCATGTAATGTCTATGTTTTCTAAATTACTTTCAATTGATTCAAGTGGGGGTTTAATTCACTAGGACATCATTTGGTCAATTCGTCCTAACCTATCAACAAAGGTTCCTACCCGACGTCAAAGGCCAACCCTTTGGGGAGTTGAGGGTCTTAAGTCACCTAAGCCAAGTTATTAAGTACCCTACATGCAATATTCCAAATAATGAGTGCCCGAGCGCTAGCATCTTAGACACTCATCTCTAACTTCTTAAGTTCGTCCATACGAACGGTGATCATTTGGTCAGTTCGCACAAGAGGGAAAGGTCGTCAGTTGGTCAATTCTTACAAATCCCTTCTCTACCTACTTACATTGGGTCAGTTGGTCAATTCTCCTAAGCAACTAGATACGACCGCATTTCAAAACTACCGAAGCTAGGGTAACTACCGTCGAACTATACATGCATACACTAGAAACAATTTATGGAAGCATGAAAACACAAACAATACAATCAAGGAATCATAACTAGGCTAGCACCAAAGGTGCTTAGCCGATCATATTAAAAGATACAATAAATTCAATGTTTAACATAATGAAAGACATGAATTAAAGTAAAAGATAGAAATGATTGCTAAAGCTTATCGATATGGTGTGATTCCTCCCTTCGAGATGGCTGCGTATGCTCCGTGTGATCTGCCTTTCGAACCCTCTTTACGTTCTCTGCCTTTAAGTTGTGAGTGAATGATGTGAAATGCAGATTTTAGGGCTCGTATTTATAGGCCCGATCACAGTTACGACGTAACTTAAATTGCGATTTACGTTGTAACTTAATTATCTTCAAAGCATGAGCCTCGTTAAGGAGACTACGGCGTAACATAAGGAACGGTTACGTCGTAGTTTGCAGCTCCGCCGTAGAGTTGATGTGAGTTACGCCGTAACGTCTTAACAGAAGGTTGTTACGTCGTAATACTTGTGAGGATATTACGGTGTAGTTGACGGAGGCGCGAAATACTTCATGACCTAGATGATTACGGCGTAACCTTAGTTGAGAGTTACGCCGTAACTGCATTTGAGTTGGTCTTCTGTGACTAGATACGGCGTAATAGAGAACATGAGTTACGCCGGAGCTTCTTCATAAATAGCATACTAACATAAAACCGTTAGGAAAATCTCCAAATCCGCGTCTCTAAGCTTCAATGCTCATATTCCTTGAAGTGAAATATAAAGGAATACAAGCATAAATCAATATAAATGACATAAAATATGAGTATAATCGGGAAAAATTGTCACTAAAAAGTCAGAATTATTTGATGTTATCAGTAGCCTATTCTACTTATTCTTGTAGTGACATTATATTATATAGGGTTTTGCTAATGACAGCCCTAAGGGTTGTGGTTAAGAATAAAAATTTTATTATAATTGGTTGTAAGAAACAAAATGAACCAATAAAAATCAAATGTTTGTTGCAAATCCATAATCTTAAGGATTGTCTTCACTTTTTTTTAGAATTCTCGCTAATCATTTATTGCGATCATGTAATAAAAATTTCAATCTTAAAATATTGTACAGTATCTATATATCATGATATAGAATCGGAGATGGTATAACAAATTAACTTCTTTTGAACAATAATACACGTTTGAGTTACATCGAATTACACAGTGATTTTACGAAGCGAAGAATCATATGCCACTTCTAATCCACAAGGATTGAGTGTACTCTCTCTTCTTGAGCTAAATCTCACAAAAAAAATAGAAACAAAAAATAAGCTCAATATATATACATGAGATATATTGAGAAAAAAAGAAAAGAAAAACATATATGTTGAACGGTTAATCGTCACTTCACTAACGTTCATCAACGGTAATTTCCCGTTGATTAAACGATAGTTCAAAAACCCATTTGGGTAGTGACTTTGTTCTTCTTGAATTTCTGTTGTTTAATAACTGTTGGTGACGACTCATGTGATTCTTCTTAACCGTGGACTCTACAAACGATGTCACACGTTGCATGGCAAGAACTAGTGTTTCTTCGGACATGTTTGCAAAGCAAACCCGAAACCAACCTGGTTCACTACAATGGCATGAAGAACCGGGTGAGATGTTCAACCCGACTTCATACACAATCTTCTTCCAAAGTTCGATTTCACTTTCAAAATTATTTGAGCTCAAAAGATGTCTCATATCAACCCAACAAAATAAACCGGCGTTGCTTTGAAGACACCGGATTCCCGATTTTTGTAGCCCTTTTAAGAGCATTTCGTGTCTTTCTTTCAATCTTCTACGATTCTCCGAAAGATATGTTTGTGTAAACTTCTTGTCGGAGAGGATTTCTGACAAAAGGTGTTGTGTTTGAGAAGAAATTAAACCAAAGCTGGACATTTTTGTTGCTGCTGAGACAACAAGTTTATCATTGGAGTAGATGGCTCCAATTCGGAAACCAGGGAGTCCTAGATCTTTAGAGAGGCTATAAACAATGTGGACTCTTTTTGAGATTTCTGTGTTCATGAGGTTTCGGTTTTTTAGGACCTCCATGATGCTAATGAAGCTTGGTGAGTTAAAGACGGTACCTGAGTAAATTTCATCGCTAATAAGGTGGATGTTTTTTGAGGAGATAAAGTTGACGAGGAGGTCGAGTTCATGCAAGCTCAATGACGTGCCTAAAGGGTTAGAAGGGTTTGTGACCAAAACACCCTTGACTTTGAGGTTTTGATTTTCTGCTTGTTTGTAAGCTTCTTCAAGGGCAGTTTTTGTAATTCTGAAACCATTCAAGCTTGAGCACTGAATTGGTACTATTTCAGCTCCAGTTCTCCATTTGAGATCTCTATCAAACCTACACATCATTAAAAAAAAATTATCAGAACCATGTTCGAAAGTGACAGAGTACGTGATCTTGCTACATGGTACCATGTTCCATAATATAACTAATTTATGTCAACTTACCCTGGATAATATGGGGTCGGAATGAGGAATGCGTCTCCGGGATTAGCAAGACAAAACATTAGTGTCTCGTTGGCTGAAGTTGCTCCTGCTGTAAGCACAAGGTTGTTTGGATCGAAAGTGACAGCGTTTCCTCTTATCTTAGACATGAATCGAACTAGAGCCTATAAAAATGACAACTTAAATTAGTTATATGTGGCAAAATATAAAGCATGGATTTGGTTTTATACAAATCAGCAGTAGAATAAAAGCTTACATTCTTGAAGGCGGGAAGGCCATTATAATCTTGAAAGAGAGCAAGCTCTCTAAAGATGGATTGATTCTTATCATTCTTGAAGGCTGCTGGTTGTGGGTTGTTTTGGAGCCATGATTCAAGAAGATCGAACGAGAGTTGATTCTCCGCAAGACCCATTTGGATGATACCATTTGGATTCTTAACCTCGTCGAAAGGATTCTTCTCGTACTCTTCCCATCCGAGGAAGTACGAGGAATCCTGTCCATGAGAGTTGCATGTTACTTTTGATGACAACATTATTTCTGGCCGATTTTTGGAAACTAATAATGTAGAAGTATAAGAAAATGAAAGTAGCAGAGAAGGATTGTTGAAAGAAGAAATGAGAAGGATTGATTGGAATTGGAGTGAGTGATGATGTTGGTGTGTTTAGAAAGAATATATATAGAGGGAAGTTGAAGAAGGGTCCAACTTGTCAACAGAATGCCAAAATCAGATCCTCTCCACCTGGAATATGTGCAAGAATAATTGCTTTATCTGTTTTATCACTAAAATTAAAACTACCAGAAATTGTATACACATCCAACAATTAAAATGACATATTTATAAGATTGAATAATATAACCATATAGGTTGATACCAATCTTAGTAGTAATAAACTTAATAACAATTTGCTACATTTTGTAAATTATAGCGAATTATGTTGCATTGATTAATTGCTAAAAATGTGATAATGAATAGCAATATACACAATAATCCCTAATTTATTTAGGGTTAGGGTTAAAGGGGTAAAAGTAATCCCTAATTTATTTATTTTTGGGGTAAAAGTAATCCTTAATTTATTTAGATCTTGGAAAAAATTGTTTTGTTGTATGAAGACGAATCTGGCTCGTTGGTGATTGATCAATCACTTTGGCTTAATTATCTACTATGAAATTAACTAATTAAGTGTTTCACTTTCTTAGACAGAGCAAGTATAATTTTCAGTCTTTCATGTGGTCCAAATTAGCAAAGGTAAATTTTAAATTGGTGGAATCTTAAATTAATACTATATGAAAATTTGGGCGACTCTGGAATAAAGCATAAGTATCAATTATTGAATGTTAAGAATTATGAGATCACATGTTTAGTTGGTTCAAATAATATGATTGGTATGATTAGAAGATGTTGATTTCATAACTAATAAACTGTTTTTTTAACATTAAAATTAATTCAAGATCATATCCCAACTAAAAACAACCACAATAGTTTTCTTTTCTAAAGCAATATATCATAGAAAAAAACCGCTAATTTTAATGCGTTGACCAACTAGCAAGTACTCGTAATTGTTCAATACTTCAATATGTTACTGTAGTTTTTAACTCTTTGTATAAAGGGGATTGTTAAATAAGATTTTCTATAACAATGAAGTTTTAGTTAAAATTTTCATTATTTATTAACACTGATAAATATTTGTACTACTTCTGTCTTAAATTTTATATCCATTTTAATTTTTGTATCAAACTTTAACCTTAAACATGTTTTTTTGTATTATATAATGCTTAATGAAAGTTATATCAATGAAAATTCATTTAAAACTCAATTTCATTTATATATTTTACATCAAGTATTATATAACACAAAAAGATATATTTAAAGTTAAAGTTTGATTGAAAAAGTAAAAATAGACATAAAATTTAAGACGGAAGGAGTATTTTGTATAAATTTTGTTGGACGAAGAATTTAACTTCGTTTAATTGACCTTGGTTAAGGTTAATGTTATTTAAAATTAATTATTTTATTCGTTAAATGGTGGATATGATCGTGATTCTATTGTGAAAACATTTCTCTTTAGAAACATGTTATTACCTCTGATCATAATGCTCAAGAAAACATTGCAATTGAAAACAACCCTCCAGCCCGCCTAATATTGGGTCCATGGAAATCGATTTCCAACTTGAACAAGTATCTCCCTAAGAACAATATTTATCTTCATGAAGTATTTAACCAACTGGTCATTTTCCTTAACTTTTTCAACCTAATGATTGTACAGAATTCCAGATACTTGTGTTTATAACCTGGATTCCTCCAACTTGATCAATGTTTCATCAGTCAGGAAACACATCAAATCATTCACCCTATCGAAAACTGATACTCATATCAAATGGAACAACACATCTATGTTGCACGGGCACAGATACGGACACGGGGACGGAAACGGGTACTTAGAAACGCCAATATTCCAAAATTCAAGAAACGGATACGGGCAGAAATGTTTATGTATTTTAATATAATTATATATATATTTATTAGTAAAATAAATAAACAATAAACATCAAACATCAAATTTGTTAGTGCAGATATTACAATATTTAATCTATAAAGTCAGGGGCGGACCTCTTTGAGGGCATTGGAGGGTCCCCCCCCCCCCTTCAAAATTTACGGCACAATTATAGGTTTTAAGGGTAATTTAGTTGAGGTTACAAACAAATCTCGATTCGCCCCAAAAAAATAATAAATTCGACCCTCTTAAAATAAATGATCAAGTTCCCACATCAGATACTGATCACGTTTGTTTTGATTGATGACAAACATGTAACTTGTAATACATAACATAAATTGTACAAGTTACTTATAATCATTTTGTCTCAACATACATTCAAGACCTCTCAACGTCTATGCTACAACACATGTTCGTACATGTTTGTTATGTTGCGATATGATCAAAACCCTTAACAAACCATTTATAATGTTTAAAATACCTCTAGGTCTTTAAGTATTTTATAGGTTTATCATTCTATTTTGAACCTCACTTTACATTTTGCATTTACAAGTATTTTATACAAATACATGTTTTGTAAAATATCTACTAACAAATATATACTTTTATTTGTATAAGTAAACTAATTATAATTTTTATACAAGTACTAAAGTTTACTTACACTTGACAAAATACATTTTATTTTGACAAGCACTCAACTAGATAATTTATTTTACAAAAGGTTACTTACATTTTTTCATATACAAGTAACTTACCTTTTTAAGTAAGTATATGCATTTGTTTAAATGTATTTTCATAAAATGGAAAATATTTTTTATTACCTCATGCATAGTGTCACCAAATCCATCAAATCACTGCAAATATCATAAAGAATATTTTGAAAAGATCTTGTGTTGATTTTAAAAAATTGTGTGCAATATCCAAGATTTTGTGTCAGACCCCAAGGACCCCTTTTTTTATAAAAGACAACCCTTTAAAAAGGGTCCATGGGTGCTTGATACTTTTTAGATTTAACTCACCACTTAAACATATATTCTCTCTACCCTTTTTCATACATTAGACCAGTAGTTAACAATGTAGTAACATACACTAATCACCCTCACCATCACATGATCATTATGCTTCTAACATTCATTTTGTTGTAAGCATATTTTACATCCTGATCCACCAAAGCAAGCTTAGAGATTTTGCCATCTTCATCCACCAAAGCATATCCATATATAAAGATTCAAGGGCACTTGTCATCCTCATTGATTGAAGACTTCTTATTAAAGAAGATCATTTAGATTAGGCATTTATATCCATTAGACATTTATGTCTTGGATCATCATTGTACTCATTCATGTATTATTATAATCCAACATATTAGATTAGATGATTTATGTGTTTATGCCATAAAACACAAGATTTGTTATGTTGGTCCTTAAAACATAACGGGAGTGGTTGTACCCGGGAAGAACTCAACGTCTAGCTTAGTGTCGGAAATATTGTATAGGCGACGTTAGGTTGGTTCTACCTCGAACTAGAACCTGGTATTTAGCTTTCTACCGGAATAAGTGTAAGCGACGTTTGTAAGGTTTTCTCCGCCGAGAAGGGAGCTTGTTGATTTAGTGAAGTAACTCTCGAGTTGGGTACTCGGGGAGTGGGGTAGGGCGGAGATGAGATTCGTGACCGAACCACTATAAATCCTCGTGTCCGGGTTTGCACTTTCCTTATTTATCACTTTACTTTAATACTTGCACTATATTATTACTTGTAATGTGGCTTGATGTTCATGCTTGTGTGACAACTTGTTTTATCTATGCTCTATATTAGTCACAGACAATCGTTGACATTTTTCATATTACAACAAGCTTGATAAGCTATTTGATACAAAAGATTTAAAATTTTTTAAACGGTAACTTATTCAACCCCCCCCCCTCTACATTTTCACAAAATTGTTATTACCAAAATGTCATTAATCAAAGTAAAATATTAGATGCAAAAGATTTAACCATGAAACTATCATTAAAAAAACCACATAGTAATAACATATCAACTAGTCAGTATTCTCAGAGAAAAAGACGGTCTCGAGCTCTGGCTCATCAAGTAATAGTTCAGAGAACTCTAAAAATCCCGTATCTTCCATTTTACTAAACTCATCTCCTCCAACATCCCACATCTTGGGCCTTCAACTGGGCTTAAATATACATTTTTGATAGTAGAAACGCTTTTAAATGGCCCAGAAACGTTTCCAATACGTTTCCTGCCCAACACCAGACGTTTTCAAATGACGTGAAACATTTCCTATTTTCCAGAAATTTTTCTGAGGTGTTTCTGCGTTTTCAGGCGTCGGGCGTTTCGAAGCATTTCAGTTCCGGGAGACGTCACCCCGACGGAGTTTCCGTGCAACATAGCACCACCTTACCTATAAAAGTGAATATATTTTCGTGGCATCTCAATCAAGATCGTCTCCTTACAAGATGCAATCTTGATATCTGATGGATTGATTTGAATTCGACTAGATGTCCAATATGTGATAACAGTCTTGAATCAACACAACATTTATTCATCAATTGTCAATTGTCTACTAATCTATAGGAGTTGATCCTGACATGGTAGGGGTTGTGTGACTTTCCAAAATCTTTGGATTCCCTACTAAACTATAGTGATTCGGCTTTTCAAAACAAGATCACTAAAGACTGTTTTGATGTGGTGATACAAACTTGTACATGGATTATTTGGAGGCACAAGAATCGAGTATGTTTTGATTTGAAACAACCACAAAAGGACACTCTTCTGGAAGATGTGAAAGCCCTCTGGTGGATCCATAATTGAAATAGGCATACAAAACTAAACTGGTTTGAGTGAATCTCTATCCCATATGTGCTTGATTCTAAACTCTTGTAATTTATTCTCTTGTAACTTATTAGCATTATTTTAATGAAATTTTGTTGTTAAAAAAAGAACAAATATATGATGTACATGCGGATTAAAATTCTAAAGACGGATAACATGAATCATTATTGAACGTGGATAGTAAAAAGCAATTACTTTTTCAGAAATTCTTACTTAATCTCATAAAAATAAATGAGATGAGTCGTTCGTATATATACAATCTTGTGTATTCACGTACATATCCTAGTAACTCGTGATTTCATTTTGATATCTTAATCTTGTACACATACATTAATTTTATATAAATTATGACAATAATATTTATAACTTTATTTAACAAATAAATAAAGTCTAGGGGGTATAATGTGTGAGGGATATCTATAAAGTTTATAAAGTTATTAAAAAATATGAAAATCGATAATTTTACTTAAGTCCATACACTTTATATTTTTTTTTTAAGTTTAACATCCGAAGTTATATTAATTACTTTCTCCTTTTTATTTTAGTTCTTTCTTTTACAAAATCAACATATGTGTCTCAATACATATTTTTTTTCGTGAATGATATAGGTTATATCAAATAGTTTCAATTTTGAATTCCTATTGGCTAATAGGATGACATCTTTCTCCTACGTAGGGATGGCAATGGGGCAGGTAATGTCGAAGATCGTATTTACTATCCCTGTAGCAACCCGTAATTTTTCATAAGGTAAAATGACTATTTTACCCTTTGACTTTTGACTATTTGACTTTTACCGTAACGTAAAAGCAAATACGATAACCGGTAGTAACTAGTAATTTTCCTTGTGACCAACACAAGACTACGATAAGTCTATATGTTTAAAATACTCTACTTTCACCAATAGTCATATTTTATATGAACTATTGCCACTTTGTTATTTTTGAGTAAATATTTTACTCTTTACGTAATACGCGTGCTCGAATCTACGTTATTAGTTTTTAACAACATAGACGCACCCTATGAGACTTATCACACATTTAATATACCTAATTATAGTATATTGATAAGTTTAGACATTTTGTAAGTATTATATTCTTATGTTACCCGGTTTTAAGTTTCGTGACTTAAGGGCTTAGCGTTAGTAATTACCGAGACCAAACTACACCTCATAAACCAAATCTTGGCACAAAAGTGCACACACTACCACCTCATATGAGAGGTGGCGTGCATTGGTATCACTCCAAGGCCACATGGCCTTTGCAAAACACATAGTGTCTTACAACACTCCACCTAGCCACCCTTTTGTCCTCCACTTAATCAATATCCCCTCATCCTTATCATTGTACATGCAAATCACACACAAACTCTCTCTTGTCCTCCCTTTTTGCCGTCCACTTTCACCACCACTTCACCATCTATAACTTTGATTCATACTACAAAGTACACTAAGAAGATCAAGCTAAGGATGATCCTTACAAGGTCCTAGGGTTGTTTTGTTGATTACAAGGGTGAATTAGAAGATAATCAAGGCATAAAAGGCTGAATAAAAAGGGTTATTACAAAGGTTTTTTAAGGATAAACCAAGTTTGGGTTGAAGATTCAAGACAAGGATTAGATATTAGAAGGGTTAAGGGTTGAATTGTTCTTGTTGTACTAGTAACTTGTCATCCTAATCCTTGTAAGATTTGAATTTATTTTCTTATCATTTAATATGGTTGTAATAATCTCTATAATTATTTGATGTAATTTGATATAAGTAGTATATTTAATATGGCATGATTGATGTTGTACATGAGGTTGTAACCATGAAAACAATCTAAAACAAGTCCTATGTAAGTTCTATGAACTTGAATTCTGAAACAGTCCCAAAGTTTGATTAAACTGATCATCTCAGTAAACCTTGAGGTTAATTCAGTAATATAAGCTTTTAGAACTATGTCTTACATTCGTTTTTCCGGGTGGCGCACCTCATAGCTCACCCCGATGAGTAAATGAGAGCCAAAATGACAAAACATGTCAAAATCTGCACACCAGATTTCATTTGGGAAAAGCCCAAAGTTTTGTTCATTTCTGGAAGTCGACTCAGTTTCATGAAATGTAGCCAAGACCTAAACTTGAAGTTTGGCGAAAGCCGCATGTCAAAACAAGTAGTAGAACTCAACTTATGGTCGTTTTGGCAGGAGTGAATGTGCAGCCAAACTTTTTGCAATGAAATATAAGTATATACTTGTAATTAGACTATTGATATAAATAAACTTTAGAACTTGAACTTGATTAAGCTTGAGAAGCTGTTATAAAAAGTAAAAACTAGAATTTGAGCTTTTGAATCACTTAAAAAGGACTTGTGGTTAAAAAGTTATGCCTAGTTAAGTTTTACTAGATGAAAATATAGTGCTGGAACAAGAAAGCTTGCTGATACGATTTTAAAACGAGGTTTTGACTATTTTCTGGTCCGAATCAGCAAAAGTGTAAAACCCAAAAGTTGCTCAGAATTACTTTTTCTACTATAACACATGAGCACATAAGCACAAATTGAATAGAAAATGCTAAAAACTACAAAAACTAAACTGGCGTGTTGTTGACTAGAAAACAACCTTAGTGAGAAACTTTAGGTGATATCTTGATTCCTTGAGGCCAAAACAAAGCCAAAGTTAAGCCAAGGTGTTGTTTCAAGATATTTTAACTTAGATACATCCTCAAGAATTCCTTGATTATTGTTTGACTTAGCCGCACGGCTAATATAAGTTTAATGACCCGAAACATGTTTTCAAACTTGGTTCATTGGATTAGACTTTGCTAGACTTTCACAAACTAAGTAAATGACCATATGTCATGTTAAACTACTTCACGACCTCTTGATTTTGATAGCCCGAACGATGGTACGAGGTTATTTATAAAAGGGCTATAAGCCAAACAACACTTAAGAGATACTTTTACTTAAGGATTTATGTACAACATCACAAGCCAACAAACTACATATACTTGTACACTTTTATCGTACACTATACTAAAACACGAATACTATGTTTCGTAGGTAATCGTTAAAGATCGTGATCTTGTCATACTCTATTGTTGACATACAATATATCGTTACACTCCGCTGTTGATCATTACCGTGAGTTCATAGCTCCACTTTCTACTACTTAATTGTTTTACAAACCCTTGGGGGGGATACATGCATTTTTAAACTGAACACATTGCTTTGAAACTGTATGCTATACCTGAATGTATTATTTGCACTAAGTACCACTATTGCCAAACTTAAGTGCCTATTATCATGAACCATTAATCACTTGCGGGTGAACGCGAATAATGTGGATAGATCTATCGATTGATTTAATCCCGCTTGTTTGACCAAGTCCGGTAAACAAACGCACTCTATTTCAAGAACCATAGGTTTATTGGCAAAATACCTATTAGGGCCACTATTTGACCAAGACCTGGCAAACTATTATATCAATTTCTATTGACAAACTGTTAACGTTATCGGTATCATGAGCTTAGTGCAATAATATCTGTTTTGTTTTCGACTATGAGTGTGAGTCTATAGCTCACACTAGGAATAATTGTGTTCAACTACTTAACTATAAACTCTATGAATTCACCAACCTTTGTGTTGACTGTTTTAAGCATGTATCTCAGGTCCATAATGAACGAGGCTGGCACAGAGGAGCACGGATACTCAAGAAGGCTATAAATTTTATTATCATTCGAAGACTCATTTAATGTGATTTGTAAACCATGAAACTAATGGGACCTCATTTTGTAAACTCTGATATTTATATAAATTGAATGATAAATCTTTTAAAACGACTCCATTAGAGTTCGTTTTCTATTGTTATAATCATAGACATAAAGTAACACCCGCTTGAATTCACCACAGTATCACGAAATTGGGGAGTTACTGATTGGTATAAGAGCCTTAATTAAAGAGAAACGGTCAAATTGTGACCTAAACTATAACCACTTTTACAAACAAAACATTTTATAGCCTTCCGCTCTCCGTGCCTTCCATCCTCCGCACGATTATGTGACTTTTAAGCATTTTAAGTTGACAAACACACTAGTATATTGATATATACGATCGACATAATTTCAATCATAAACGATGTACTAAACATATCTCACGTATGCCTATTCTAAGGCATTACAAAGACAATCATATTTTCCCAATATCCCAATGATGCATCTACTGCATTTTAGGATTACGAAACTTTATCCAAGACATTGTAACTGATTACAATGGTCTTTCCTACTTCCGGACATTGTGAGATACAATGGTCTCAGAAAACTCGACAGATAAGTTGAGTTTCATGACAAGAGACAACTAAGACCCAAAAGACAAGCTTGTTTGAAGCTTTTAAAAAATTTGTAAAATTCTACAAAAATGGTGATAAGAAAGTAGGCCAACAGAAGTTTAAAAACCCCAAGTCTCACTTAGATTGGCTCAGAAATGAGTCCAAGAAAATTCAACTCAGTTAGGCCAAAAACCACATTTTCAGTTTTGACTTTTTAAACAAGTTTGATCAGTTGACTAAACTGAACTTTGATTCCAATTTGTGAGATGATATTGATGTATTATTATGAAATGAAGCTACAGCAAGTTATACAAATGATTTTGAAACACAAAACAAGGCTTTCATTTTGCAAAATCTCAATGAGTAAGCATTTGAGGCAGATTAAGCATGCATTTGACTTTCGGTGTTTGCGAGCACAAAATATTGGTGATATGAGTATAAATGAGCTAAACAAACATATAACTACAAGTCCTAATCAACGACTTAACCTTAAAGAGCGAATTGACGATAAATCCAAACACCCTTGATTTCCTTGATTTGCAAATTTAAATGATACAAACACCGAGCAAACTTGTTTGAATGATCAATTTAAGTTGCTTAACCTAATTACAACTTATTCACACAGTTTTAACTACTTACAACTACAAAAGACAGATTATGCTATGAAATTTGAAGATCACTTACAAATGGTCCCTAGCCACTATGGTTTGAAAACATTGAAACCGTAACTACTAGCCTATCAAAACCAACCCATTGAACTCGAGAATCAACCCATTTCCATGTCTCAGCATCACCCATTACCATTTCATCAATTTTGCCCCATTTTGACTTTTGTTGACCGATTCCAAAATAGCTTAAAACTTTAACTCGAGGGCTTACAAAAAGCTATGATAAGCTTGCATAAGCTTATTTGAGTGGGAGATTGTTGTTTAGAGTTCAGTACATAAGAGTTTGGACTTGCAAATTTCAACAGTAACCATGAAACAACAATTCTTAACACAACTTTGAATTAATACTTAAAATGAGTTGTAATACACTTAAACACATTAATTTGATACAAGGAAACTTGAAATAACAACTATTAATCTATTTTAAGACTTAAGAAATAAAAACGACATACATTTTTAGAAATAAACTAAGTGCTGCTCTTCTCTTGCCTCTTCTTCCTCTTTTATGCACTAGAAATCTTCCACGTGTCCTTCTGAGCCAATCCCACCTCTCAACTTGACCAATGGGTGAGTTTTGAGCCTTTTGGCCGTTTTTATCATTTTGGCGGGAAAGCTGGATTTGACTTATAGGTCTGATTTTTGCAGCTAGGGGGGGTGGCATTTATTGTGGGGGGTTTGTGATGATGGGGGGTGGAGGAAAGGTGAAAAGGTGATGGGAGAGGGGCTGAGAGTTGCAGGCAATATGGGGAGAAGATAAACAGTGGGGGCGGGTAAAACAGCTTTTGACTTTGGTTGACCAGGGGTCCAAAATAGAGGGGTCAAAGGGTTAAGGCAGGGGTCACAATGGCATATGACAGGGGGTCAAATCTATTTTGACAAGGCTTAGGCTTATAATTATGACAAGGACTAAACTTGTAATTCTGATTTTTTAAAGGACCAATCCTGCCAATTTCCCAAAGTTGTCACAAGAACTAAACCGACAACCTTCAATAGTACAAGGACCAATTTTGACACTTTCAATTTTCCAAGGACTATTTGTGACAATTTCAAAACTTCAGGACCTTTTACTCCATTTGACAAAAGATTTATTCAAGGACCATTTTGACAACTTAGAATATTTCAGTGGACCTTGAATAACATTTTTCTTTATTTTGTTTTACCAGGACTGCTTTTTGACAACTTTTGAAACTCGGGGACTAAACCCGCCAATTATGCAAACTTGATACGTTTTCACCGATTTTGATATTTTGCATTTAAAACACATAAAACACTTATTTGTGATATTTTATCATTTTGATGCATTTACGAGTGTTTTTAGGATGTTTTCGGATCTAATTTATACAAAAATGATGAGTATTTACACACTCATCAATCCCCACACTAAGATATTGCTAGTCCTTAGCAATGTTTTGAGAAAAATTTAATGGATTTCATCTTTACAAAAAGCATTACTCGAGTAGCCAAATGTTTCGCCTCGGTAAGAACCTGGTATATCGACAACTAAATGATTTTAGCAATCATCGCCTTCAACGGATTTGATTTATTTTACCAAGTCGCTTGCTTCGGACTAGCCAACTCTTAGATAAAATATCTTTGGTGAGCCGATTACCAATTATGGTTTTCAACCGCTTTTACCACAAGCCATAAACTTGCGGGCTAGCCAACTCTTCACTTTTAAGGATATGGTGAATGAATACCATACAATTTTGGGCAAATTGCAAGTCAACGGATTTGAGATATCTTTACCAAGAGCCGCTTGCTCCTCTGGATTAGCCAATCCTTCTGCTTATTTAGACAAGGCGGATCGATAACCATAATCGAGTAAGTGAAAACACTTACTCCAAAAAATTTTGGCCAAAATGGGGAATTAGCGGTATAATTACATGATAATATTCTGAGAATTCCCCCACACTAGAAATGAATATTGCCCTCAATATTCAAAGTACCCATGTTATGCGAAACATAGAACGTAAAGGGAAATACTACGGCCATTATTTAGCAAGATTTTTTTTTTTTTTTTTGAAACCCTTATATAAACAATGGGGCAACTCCCCACACTAGTGGAACACAGGGTGAAACCCATGATGGGAAAGTTTGTAGATCCGGACAATCACGGAGGAATGTCCTCTCCAAAGTAGTGCTTCAATCGATGACCATTCACTTTAAAGTTTGGACCATCGGGTTGAGATAACTCAATGGTTCCATATGGAATACTTTAGTGATGGTGAATGGTCCGGACCGGTAGATTTTAGTTTTCCCGAGAAAATCTTCAATCTTGAGTTGAAAAGAAGGACTTCGATCACCGACGTTGAAAACGCGGTTCTTGATTTTGGAGTCATGAATCTTCTTTGTCTTTTCTTTATAGATCAAAGAGTTATCGTATGCTTGATCACGGAGTTCATTTAATTCATTCATTTGAACTTTCCGGTGATCACCACCGTCTGAATATCGGTTGGCATGTTTCAAGGCCCAAGATGCCTTGTGCTCAAGCTCAACAGGATGACACGCCTTCCGTACACAAGCTTGTATGGAGTACACCCGATGGGTGTTTTATAAGCACGGAAGGCCCAGTGCGTCCATCTAGCTTATCCGACCAAGAGGCACGGTTTTCGCCAACCGTCCTCTCCGCACTTTAATCCCCGCTTGAAACTTCCACTTGCCCACTAGTTTGGGGTGGTACGCGCAGAGAGAGCGGTGAGTTACACCATACCGCATGACTCTTTCAAACCGGTCATTGCAGAATGCTGCACCACGATCCCGATTATGGCTCGTGGAGTTCCAAACCTAGCAAAAAGAGATTTTAAGAATTTCACAACAACTCGGCATCGTTGGTAGGCAAAGCCTTAGCTTCAACCCATTTTGACAAGTAGTCAACGGCACGAGTATGTATTTGTTACCGCGAGAAGAAGGAAATGGCCCCATAAAGTCAATGCCCGGATGTCAAAAATCTCACACTTGAATGGCGTTTTGCGGCATTTCATTTCTTTGTGAGATATTCCATAACGTTGACAAGCGTCCACGAGCTTTGACAAATTCGGGGCATCCTTGTAAATTATGGGCCAATAAAACCCGAATCAAACACCTTTTGGCGTGTAGTTTGGACTATGATGGCCCCGTTGGTCGGCATATGGCAAGCTTTGAGAATGTCAAGAGCTTCTTGTCCATAAACACACCGTCGGATGACTTGATCCACAAGAATTTTAAACAAGTAGGGTCGTCCTGTAAGTAATGTTTTACATCTTTAAAGAATTTGTTTTTCCATGGGACGACATCCTTTCACTAAAAGTTACCCGCATGGTAATTTGCAAAGTCAAGAAACCATGGGGTAGAAGAGTCTCCACGAAAAGAAACCGCATTGAGTGTCTCGAGAGGAAATGTTTCATTTATTTCCTTTTCTCGAACACATCTTGGTGAGGGTTTTCTAGACGGACAGATGATCGGGTAGATCCCACTTGGGCAACTAGAATGGGTGCTTCCGTAGCTTTTTCTTTAATGTTTCAAAAGCTTCGATGCACTCGTGAGAGAAGATGAAAGAGCTTTTTTTCAAGAAGATGGGTCATAGGCGAGCGATTTTAGAAAAATCTTGTATGAATCTACGATAAAACCCGGCATGACCAAGAAAACTCCTAATACCTTTGACGGTAGTAGGATGAGGCGCTTTAGCAATAACATCAACTTTTGCTCTATCGACCTCAATCCCATTTTGGAAATCTTATGGCCAAGGACTATGCCTTCTTTGACCATAAAGTGGCTCTTCTCCCAATTTAGACAGATTGGTGTCTTCACACGCTTTTAGCATTTTATCTAAATGGGAGACATATGTCCGAAATGAGTCCTCAATGACCGAGAAGTCATCCATAAACACCTCCATTGTTTCCGATCATGTCGTGGAATATGGCCATCACATAATTTCAATCATCGAGTCATGCATGTAGGAGTAAGGTCCCAAGAGAGTTTCTTCCATATCGAATGAGGCATTAGGTTTATGCTTGCACCAAGATCGCTAAGGCAAAGCATTCAACCATTCCGGAAATACACAAGGTAAGAGGAACTTTCCAGATCTCCAAGCTTTCTGAAGCTTTTCAAGATAACGCAGCAGCGCTCTCGTCGAAGGAGTTTTAGCCATTTCAAACAGTTTTTCATTCATTTTCAAGACGCCGTGAGATACGGGGTCTCTATTACACTCTCGACACGTGAATCCTCGGGTCTCTATTACATTCTCGGACAATCAGAAATCCACAATGGTCTCCATTACATTCTCAAACACCAGAATCCTCTGGTGGTCTCAATTACATCCCTAGACATTTAATTCCTTAGACATTGTTAGGTTCCCATTTATGTAACACAAGCATCAATATAAGAAATAAGGTAAGAGAGATCGGATGAACACTTTAGCCAAACACACGAATATAATGAAGAAAGGTTTATGATTTAGAGTGAATGAGAAAAGTGAACAACCAACCTTCAAATGAAGGTTTACATGAGGTATTTATAGGAAGGAACTAGGGCAACATGCAAGTTCCCTTCCTTTCCTTATTAGGCTTGGGCCAAGGCTTATGGGCCTTCTACATAAGCCTTAGCATAATAACAAACATAAAGGCCTAATTAAGCTAACTATTACATATTAATTACTAACACTTATAATCTAGTTTAGGAGTGATTCCAACAATCTCCCCCTAAGTGTTGGTGATTAATGATATGAGTGATAAAATTGTAGGTGTTGATGTAATAGTAGCTTTGACGTCTTCTGACATTCTTCTTTCTTGTAAGAAGAAGTGTCTTGATTCGAACAATCTCCCCAGTGTAGGGATCTTGTTTGCTTTGAAGTATTCTACTTTGACGTCTTCAATATCTTTGTTCTTTGTGATGGTTGTGATAGTATGTTGTGGTTATCTGCATCAGGTCCGCTTCGTTGCTCCAGTGTATCCACGTCTTTCTCCAACATACTCACACGCTCTTTGATGTTGGATTTCAGTACTGATGTAGTTCTCTTAGTCTTTAAACTTTGTAGATTCTTTGATTTTGACGAAGAATCATTCTGACTTTGTGTTGCCTTTTGAGAGAACTTCAATTAGTGTTGTTGTAGGTATGAGCATGTGGAGAATCTGCACGATATTTTCCACCCGCAAGCATCCGTAAGAAGAAAACATAAAAACATGGGTTATAAATAATCCAACGCTTACAAGTTTGAACTTTGAGAGTGTTAACAATATAGTGTGAAAACACAACTCTAATTCTCACAAAGGTCGTTCTCGAACCGAGTCCCACAAGTGAGATAACGCGATGTACCGGCACACCTGAGCTCGATGAGTCGCCGAGGTACACCAAGCATCACCCCACGATTGTAGACCGCTTGAGACACACTAAGCGCACCCACAAGGAGTTACCAAGTGACCATTGCCGTGGTGTTAGATGTTGACCTTGACAGAGTTTCCATTCAATCACCGAGGATCACATTTGTGAACCTCCCATAAATGTTCTCGACATTGCTAAGATCCGTAGGACTCGATAATGTATCACTTGCGCCCTTAATGTTGAACGACAAGTGATGAAATGTCAAGTGTACCTAAGAGATCTTTTGATGAATCTCGTGGCTCTAGACTCAATAGTGCGCTTTGGTTTTCCGAGCGGAGACTGGGAGAGGGTCTCCTTCTTCAATACCAAGAATCTCTAAGAGAAACCAATAGTTTACGTAGGGTTCCCTGTGAGAATGAAACAAGCTTCGCTGAGAGAAACTTGAGTGGCTAAGAAGGTTTAGTGCATGCGCCACCGGGTCCATGACGACTTTAATCTTCAATACCGGTGTCATCAAATGACAACCAAGAGTATATGAATTGAACCCGTGTCCGCCTTCTAAGTTGAATAATCTGGATGGCTATTTCTTTTCACCTTTTTCTTTACTTTTCCTTTTAATTCTTCAACTCCTTCTTTCTCCGATTCTCTTTTCTCCTTTTATAATCATACCTAAGGACTTCTAATTCTAACTATTGGTGGTGTCCTTGGATAGATCCTCCGGCTCAAGCGGATCATAGACTAGTTATTCCTAACATTAGTCACCTTATGACTCCATGACTAACCTATGTTGCCATAAAACCATTTTCATGAAAATCTCTCAAAGTGGTTATGAGTAAAAGCATTTAATACCATTGTTGAGTGTTTAAGATTTTGCAAAAATACTCCCCCTCCACACGTGCTTAAGTATTTTGACAGAAATATCCACGGTGAGAGAAGAGCACGCACTTTTGAATTGATCAACTCAAGATAGACAATCCCCCGCGAGACACGGTTACGTTTCATAGTTAAAGAGTTACATTATCAGCTTTTAGGTGACAACTAGCTCTAATAACTACCTTAAAGGTGTGGACAAACCTTGAAAGGTTTTCAAACCCATCAAAGTTCATATCTACCAAGAGTTTCTCGAATGGTACATTCTACTCGGACAAGTCCTTTGCGAGACACGTTTACATCACTAAAGAACTAGCTTGAAATTATTACCCGTCCCGAACAAGTCTTTTAGAGTTACTAACATTTAAGAGCTCGTCAATGCATTGGTTAAGTCTTTTTAGCACGATGATTCATTGGCAATTTACAACATATTTCTTATCACACAATTTTACTCCCCCTCAAAAATGGCATATAAATGTTATTTTTGACGAAATTTTGATATCGAATATGTCCATTTCGAGTTTTATGGAAGATTACCACGAAGAACAATTTGTGAACAAAGTTTTAATCAAATACTCCCCTCAACAAGTGATATTAACTTTGAGGTTTTGAAAATCATAAGGGAAGTACTTGTTCTTTTGAGCAAAACTTTGAAAAGTGAAAGTTTTGATAAGTTTTACTCAAAAGTAAGAAGCTTTCGCTCCTTTTATAAGGATTGTGGCAATCAAGCGCACTACGTGGTCCTTTCATTACAAGACGGGTTGTACACTATTATGTGTGCACAAACCATTGTCATATATAAATCACACATCCAAATTATGATAAGAGAAACAGACAAGGGTACCAGAGATTCGTATTCCAAAGAATAACTCCGGAATGCATTCTCGACCTTGATAGCCGTGAGAGATATGCTTGACGACCACCAACGAAACTCTATAAGGTTCTCGATTTGATCCTTCTCAACAACCTTTCATCAATCCATGTGATGAGCTTCCTAACATCCCTTCTCCCTCGAATTCCATCGCCGGTGACCCGATGCCATCATGAATCTCTTTCAATCTGATGCTAGTCCGTCCTAACTTTCTTCAAAGTGTGATCCCAAACTTATGAAGTTCTTTACACGCCATGAAACAGTTGTGGTGTAGTTCATCAGAGACTACCCCAAATGGTTTCTTGATGAGTGTGTATTGAGGAAGTCGGTTGATGTCGGAAGGTCTAGTTGAGGTTTTGTGAGATTGACCCGCTTTTGATAAGATTCGACAACAATCAATGTCCTCTACACGCTCTTGGATCACAATGCTTCGATGAAGATTAATAATGACTTGATGTACTCGCGTTGGATAGTTGTGGAGAAATGTCGATTCGCCCTGCACCTTAGCGAGATACATATCTTCAATGTCATTTAGTGATAGCCTTGGAAAATCCGCTTCACGAAGTCATAAACCTCTTCGCCTTGTCGTTTGACCACAATGTTCTTGAGGAATGTGTAGTCCCACTCGACGACGTGGTAACATGCTTAATGGCAATGATCCGCTTTTCACTATACACTTCCTTTTAGACTTAAGAACCTCGGCATCAGAGAAGATTCTTCGACGCTCGTGCCAATGATGAATCCCATACATCGCATCAAGGTCATACTTTTCCACTTTGGCAAAGAAACATATGTGTGGCTTCTTCCTCGATGGTCGGATTGTGAGAGTAGATTGTCACCGAAAGGAAATGTGAGTGACGTAGCGCATTTCCTTGTCACATCGCTACCGTAAAAGAAACTCGAGGTCATTGTTGAAGAAGTAACGGTATGGAATTTGAGCTTGATCCGTCGACCAATTGTTGGTAGAGGTTTGGTCCAATCGGTGTAGTAGGGAGCTTTGTCTTGTCTTGTGAAGTCGATGTTAGCTTGGATTGAGCCAATCGATATTGTTCGACATGGCTCGTGTAATGTTTTCGAGGTGGTATTCGACTTCAATTGCACTTTCTCGAAATGTTTTAAGCGCTTGGAAGGCATCATTCTTTATTCGCCTTAGCTCACCTTTAGTCATCTTCTTCACTTTAAACCTTCTTTAATCACCACATGCTCCATAGTACGCCATCTACCATTTCTTGACCTTCCGTAATGAGGGAGTAGCATCAACAAGTTTAGAAAACCAACAGATTCTTCTATTGTATCGTCATCTAGCCATGAGACAACATTGGTCGTAGTCTTCTTCTTCTTTGCTTTGATGAGGACTCGGTTTCTTTGTTGTGGCGGGAGAGATGGGTTGTTGTTGGGGCTCTGGGATCTCTTCATCGTTACCACCAGTGTGATCGAAATGATCACCGGTTTTCTCTGTTGATGGTGGTAACTCAGAGTCCTGAGGTTTCTCTGTAGCATCAGAACGCGGAGGAGATCTTCTTTCGGTGGTCCTTGGGTGTGGTGGAGGCATAGAGGATGAGTCATCATACTTCTTCTTGCGTTTGGTCTCTTTATCCTTATCCTTATCCTTATCATCATCGTCTCTTGGACGCTTTGGCCTTTCAGCTGTTGCTTCGCATGACGTTTTAAGTTGGTATTCCAGCAATGCTTCAAACAGTTTCCCTTCGTCAAAAGTAAACGTTCCAGATCATTTTGACATTTGTAGTACCAACTTGGAAACCATTTCGCATCGGAGAAAGTCAGAGGCTCGCTGGGTTGATTGTTACGCTTAAAGGCGTTGATCTTATCGCTTGCTTGACCAACCGCATGAGATTCGGATAAAGTTTTCGGTGAACATCTCCTTCTCACCCGTGAACAAAGGTTTAGAAGGAATTTATGAGTATATTCCCTAATCGTATTGTTCATTTCACCCTGTATATCTCGATTAAGAAACGCCTCAACTGCTCTCGCTCTCTCAACATTTGGTTTATCCGTTTGAAGAAGGTTGACTCTGTCGGTGATTCGATTTCTGTTAACAATGTTACGCTTTTGCTTTTCCGACGGATTGACAATCTTTGCCTTAGCTCGGGATGCCCAAGTTTTGGTCTGTTTTTACCGATTTGGATGTCGATTTGGTTGTGGCTTTTGATGGTGGAGGTGATGAGTGAGAAGATGAGTCGATGATGATGAGACATGAGGAGGCTCAGGGTCCTTTGGTGGCTCGGAGTTAGTTCCTTGCTACGGTGGGACTATCTAGAAGATCATTCTTGGCTTCCTCCTCGCCTTTAGCCTTTTCTTCCTACCGAACTCTAGCTTCTTCATTTGCTTTTGCTAGAGCTTCTTTTCTTCCTTTTTCTTTGGTTTGCACAAGATCTTCTTGAAACTTTCTCGAGACTTCTCCTTTCTCGTTCCTCAAAGTCATAGATGATAGAATCCTCTAGTTGCCGTTGTTGTTGTTCGTGGGTGGTGGTACCGCCCCTTTATCGGGTTGATTAATCGCATCGAAACCGGTGTTGATAGTGCACCACCACTGACCCTCCGGGCCACGAGTTTGTTGTTGTTCGAACTCTTTGGCAACGTGTTGCGCCCGAGGTTCTTGAGCTTCTTTCTATAGTCTCTGTCTTCATCCAAAGGCTCTTCTTCCGAGCTCTCTTCTTCGTGCTCAAGCACCGGAGTTTTCCTTTGTCGACTTGGTGCCGAGAGGTTTTCTACTCAAAGTATCATCGACCGGTGTTCAGAGTAGACAATCTCTTCGTCCGCTTCCGCTTCCTCCGAGCCATCCATTAGCTTTTGTTCTGCTTTGGGAATAGGGATGGCTTTAGTAAGAGGAACTCTCTCGAGTGTGTGAGTTCTCTTTGGGTACCTTCTCGCACTCGGTGCTTGCTATACTTCCAAGATCGCCTCTTCTCGGTCTTCCTAACAGTGCACCGCATTTATTTTTCATCCATGAATCCCACTTTTCCTAATGCAACCGCTTCAAATAACGTGTACGATTGTAGTCCCTTTATATCAGCAGTGAGAAGGCAATCTGGTAATACCGCACCTTGTTTCTTCGTTGTTTAGTCCTTAAATCTGAACACATTGAGTGTGGCTCAAGCAACACGGAGTGATGTTTGGGGTCATCAAGTCTCAAGGGAATATCAGGATTATTCCCTAGAGCCCTTTGGATCAACAATTTGGTGTATCTGATGTAAGGGATCTTGGTGTCAGGCTTTTTAAGGTATGACATCATGTCGTCCCAGATCAGAGCTGCAAATTCGATATGATTCATGTTGACCATGGCCCAAAATATTTGTAGTTCCAAGAGCTTTGGATGCTCAAAACCACTGTCATGTCCAGAAACTGACGTGGCAATCATGATGTAGAGGGTTCTCCATGGCTGAGGAATGTTCTTAAGATCAACAGATTAATGTTTTGTGATGATCCTAGCAGCTTCGTCATAGCCGATGTCGACCATGAACTGGAGAGCGACCTCTTCAGAAGGAGTAGCAGAGTAATCGGCAGGCTGGATGGTAGGAAGAAGGAGAATATCCTTTAAATCTGCAGGAGTGATGGTGACTTGTTTGTTGTTAAGTTTCACCGTCACAGCACTTTGACCTTTGACCTTTTGTATTGTACGCCAGAATTGGTGAATATAAATCTCCGACACTGTTGCAGAGTTTGTGAGCATATTCTTGTAGGAATGAGTCTTCAGAATATCCACTGCAATCTAACAAAAAGACTCAGAACAAGTGAAGTTTTCAAAATCGACCCTGAGGTTGTTCTTTCCAATCTTCATTGGGTAACCGTTGGGGAAGATGTCTTCAATTGAGAGGACATTTGGTGCATCAACATTTTCTATTTGGACGTCCATATCGTGATCTGAAAGATATTTAGCCAAAAGAACCAACATATCGAAAGACATTACGTTAGTCAAAAGTTGATTTTATTGTCAATTTATTGAATATGATATGTTAATGAATGTTACGAGTCCAATGTCACTTGTTAGTCCGATAGTCCAAAGTAGTCGTGATAAGTTTCGTGAGTTGATTTATTTTGAATTTTGAAGTCCAAATTTTTCACTTATTTTCACAACATATTAACCATTTAAGCTTATTAGTGACATTTTGGTTTCGTGACATTACGATTTGTTTATTTACAAGTTTGTACGCGTAACACTTCATAATTTTGGTTAATATAAGGCTTAGGCGTAAAGTTCCAAGCTTATGCGTAAACAGTTGTGGTCATACGCGTAGGCATAAGCTTATGCATAGGATCTTTGACTTACGCGTAAGAAATGTTACGCGTAGGAAAAGAGGACCTTAGGCATAAAGCTTACGCGTAAACGTATATGGGAGCTTACGCGTAAGGCTTACATGTAAGAGTGAACCTTATGCGTAAAGCTTACTGTTTACGCATATCCTTCACAGGATACGCGTAGTCCCTTTGTAGAACCTTACGCAGTAAGGTTACGCCAGAAGATTTCTCTTACGCATAACATTCTATGCGTAAGGTGATCCTTATGCGTAGAAGCACAATTAACCTTGATTCTGATTATTTCACGCGTAATAACCTGAAACAAATGAATCACAACACATTCATTAACACCATATTCAATCTCTTTCATTCAAACATGAAGTCTCAATCAAAACAGTTTACGCGTAGGATATTCATACGCGTAGAGACTTAAACCCTAGGATTCAAAAATTACGAGTATGAAATCTAGCCATAGGATTGACACCAAATCTTTTCTGTGATATTTTAGAGGTCTAAGGAGAAGTTTTAACCAAGTTTTAACATCAAAATCTTTTTGCATCAAGAATACCCAATTCGTATGAATATAAACCCTGATTCTTAATTTACACACAATTGATGATTCTGGGTATGCTTCAAGCCTAGATTTGATCAATTAAACATGTATACAACATATCTTAACCTTCTAATTAACCAGAAACACTCTTAAATGAAAACGCCCAAATTAAGCGTATGAACCCTAATTAAGAAAAATGATCAATTTATGTTTCTGGGTGGATTTGGTTAATAGAAAAGGTTATAGCACATAATTTTGAACATTTTGACATCATTATATCATCAAAAACACACCAATGATGATCTTGTGTTCATACGCATATGCGTAGAACACAAGAATCATCCAAGCACACAATCCACCGTTGGATGTTAATGAAATCAAAACCATTGTTTGTAAACATATTAAGATCTTGAAATCACTTACAAATCCGTAGTTCAAAGCAGATTGTGTATGCAATGTTAGGCGTGAGATTGGTGGTTGAGTAATAAATGATATGAAATAAATGTGTTTTGAAAAAATTAGGTGAAGAGTTTTATTAAAAAATAGTTTAAGCTTTTGGCAATCTTAGTCCCTTCACCTTAACCATTTTCATTCTTAGTCCATAACTTCCATTTTGGTTACGCAAAAAACATGATATTTGGAAAGAAACTTGACGACACTCCCCCTCGACTTAAGAAATAATGAAATTTTATAAATTTGAGCCCGGGGAGTGTCATTAAACCATAAATGTGACCACCATTATCAAAGAAACAACCGGGATGAGGTAACATGCAAGTACAAGGTTTTATGAAACCGAAAAATATTTACCTTCTCCCCCTCAACACTTGACTGAGAAAATTCAGAATTTTGTAAAGAGTAAAGTGTTGACTAAGAATTTTACTTGCCATATTAAAAGAAATATAGATAGAAGAATATTTTTGTAGTTTTATCGATTTTATATTTTTGTATTTTGTTTTGAAAATATTTACAAAAGATGTTTTAGTGTTTGACCGGTTTTAAGAATGTTTTAAAAGTTCATCCAGCCTCCTCGAGTCAAACACCACATACCAATCCGTGGACCAACTCATTAAATCTAGCAGAGCTAAGGCTTTGGTGAGAAGATCTTCCGCTTGGTATTCAAGACCACAAAGTATAATTCAACTGCACCCTTTTCCACGTGCTCCTTGATGAAATGATATCAAGATCGATGTGCTTAGACTTGAATGTTGAACGAGTTGCACGAGATCGCAATAGCCCTTCGATTGCCGCAAAGACATCAGATTCTCAAAAATATGTAACCATAGTCTTTGAGTTGTGTTCTCATCCAAATGACTTGAGCACAACACACGACATGGCTACATATTCCGCTCACCGAGACGGATGTACAATCCGCTTCTTCGATTACCATGACACCAATTTATCACCAAGAAATTGTAAAGCTCACAGTACTTTTCCGAGAATCTAAGCAACTGCGTGATCGTCGTAAAAAGCTATTAGTTCAAAACCATAATCCTTCGGATACCGATCCCCAAGTTAATGGTTCCCTTGATGTATCTGAGGATTCTTTTAGCCTCGAGAGGTGGGTTTCGATTGGTCTCGATCGATAACGGAGCAAAGATATTCGGCAAAGACAATATCGGGTCTCTCGGTCGTTAGATACATGAGGGACCCAATGATACTTCGGTATTTGGTAGGGTCAAGCAATTTCCCATGCAAATCGGCCCGCTTTCTTGGTATGTGCCATTGGGTGGCATAGGTGTCACGATTTGCATTCCATTTTGTTTAAAATTTCAAGGGCATATTTGGATCGACTCAAGAAAATACCACGGGGTGATTGATGAACTTGCGTCCTAGAAATAACGTAAGTTCACCCATCAAGGACATTTCAAAATGTTTTTCATAAGTTTTGAAAAAGCGTTTGAGTATTTTAGATGTGTTGACCCAAAATGATGTCATCCACATAAATTTGAACGATTAAAATGTGTGCCCGTGATATTGTATGAAAAGTGTAGGGTCGACCGAACCTTTGACGGTTATTGGCAATAAGAAAGGATGATAACTTATCATACCACGCCGAGGGGCTTGTTTGAGGCCGTAGAGAGCCTTGTTCGACTTGTAGACATGGTTCGGGAACTCGGATCAATGAATCCTTCCGGTGGTCGACATAGACCGTTTTTTCGGTTTCCATTGAGAAAAGCCGTTTTGACATCCATCCGATAAACGGTGATGTTCATGTGAGCCGCAAACGCCAGAAAATCCGTGCTGACCTCAAGACGAGCAACCGAGCGAAGGATTCTTCAAAGTCAATACCTTCTTCCTGTTTATAACCCTTAGCCACCATACGTGACTTATTTACGATTACGGTTCCTTGACTTCCAATTTGTTTTTCCAAATCCATTTGAGACCAATGACGTAGACCCTGTTGGTCTTTCAACCAATTCCATACTTCAAGACATTTAAACCGATTGAGTTCTTCTTGCATGGATTTAATCCAGGTTGTCTTTTGTCATTTCATCTTTAATGTTTTAGGTTCAGATTAGCGCATGGTGAGTGCAAAATGCAATGTTGTAACACCCCAAAAATACTGCAGAGAAGATTGTGTCATTGGGGTGCTACTTCATAATACAAAGTATTGTTATAGAAAACGACCTCTAAATGAGACGCTTTGAAAAGTTACCATTCGATTAATGAAATCGAGTTACAAACAATGAGGTCCCAATGTATAATATATAAATGTTTACAAAATGTTTCGAGTGGTAAATGATAAAAGCGTAAGTCTTCAAAATATGTCGTGCGACTCTATGCTTCAAACTCTAGCTATCGCCTTATGACCTGAGATAACATGCTAAAAAGTGTCAACACAATGGTTGGTGAGTTCATAAAGTTTGTTTAACATGTAAAGCCTTTAAAGAATGTTCACACAAAGAAAGGCATTGTAAATCCACTCGGTTCAAGTTCCGCCCATACAAAACTTGAAACCGTGTTTACAACCCATCGCTAAAATATAGTACATTTTATAGTTAAGCACACATCTGAGACATAATAGTTCACATTATTGCACTTAGTGTTGCTCCGCCTATATTGGGAGACTTTCAAGTTGGATCGCCCGCTTATGTTGGGAGACTTATCATCATCGAACCAGGGACCGCTCCGTGTATGTTGGGAGACTTATCATCGCCTTATCATGCGAACGAGGGGCCGCCCGTGTATGTTGGGAGACTTATCATCGTCTTATCAAGTATAACGCAATTAAGTATAATGCAATCAAGTATAATGCAATCAAGTATAATGCAATCAAGTATAATGAAATCAAGTATAATGTTTGAGTATTTGTAAAAGCAAGTAGTTGAGCATGTATCTCCCCCAAAGAGTTTGTAAAACAATTAAACGAGTAAAAGTGGGGCTACGAACTCACGGTAATCGTTAAAAGTTTAGAGTACTCGTGAAAGTAAATGAAAATAGTTTGAGCATGTATCTCCCCCAAAGAGTTTGTAAAACAATTAAGTAAAAGAAAGTAGGGCTATGAAACTCACCTTAAAATGATATCACAACGTATAACGGAATCGATGGATAAGCCTGGAAGTCTCTACGTATAACCTAGAATACGATGTCAACTCTTAGGTTCGAAATAATGCCTAAGAAAACATGAACGAGCCTATATATGCCATTATATTGATCATGACGTAGTATTTGTACGTTTGTTTGTTTATAGAAATGGTTTTAGTTTGTATATCTCGACTACCGCTCGTGCCATCATAATTCGAGGTCATGCAAGAACGCTCGAGGAGCTAGGACACTTTAAATCGTGAACCAAAGAACTCGTCGATCCGCTTACCCAAATGAACCCCTCACATGAAGTTCCCTAGTGTTGTAGTGCTCAATACGTAAAACATGTATTTTAATTACTTGATTATATGATATATTAAGAGTTTATAAATACAATAAATAAACTAACAAAGTTTATAAGTATTTAAATAAGTTTGAGTTATATATACTTACCTTAAAATAGAATGCTTGAGTATTATGGAAAAATAAAATATTAACGGAGCTTCGACGTAGACTTTGTAATCTTTGAAAACCCACGACTATTAGAAGATTATAAAAACGCCTTCTTGAGAACCCGAAGAAGAAAAGAAGATTATAACGACGCCTTTTGGAGACTTGATGATATTTGAAGATTATAACGACTTTTCTTGAAAACTTCCAAGAACAAAGATCAAACGCTAGTTTTCTTCAAGAACACATGAATGTTCTTACAAGATCTATAAGAAATTCCTATAGGTTTAGGACTTTAGATGTTAAGAAGGGGTGGTGCAAGAAAAATGAAGTGATTTAGCTTGGTATTTATAGGCTAGAGATTATGGTTAACTATATATTGGGTTAAAAACTAACCATGGTTAAGTTTACACATGTAATGATCTAAAGAAAGTATGCTTAGGATTTTGACACCAACATGATGACTCCCCTCCCTAATTTCGTTCATATAGAGATAAGATGACTTAGGTGGATAGTTTTGGTATTATCTTGATTACGGAGTGAGTTTTGGTTCAGTTAAATGCTAACCAAGTCATAAAAGGTAAAACCGGTATCATAAAAATATGAAACTTGCAGGAATGATGAAACTCATCATTATACTCTATCTAAAAATATAAAATGGGTGATAAGTCTTATTGGGTGCAAAACGCTTAAAAGCTCGAATACGGGTCAAAACGCGTAATTCGCAGCTTTATCGGAAAAGAACGAAATTTCGGGAAATGATCATGAATTTATTTAGAGTAGACTAAAATTAGTCTAAAAGTGATATGAGATGTCAAACTTTGGTTTTCGTCAGACGTGGGATAACTTAATGCTATTTGTGAAGTTTAAAAATTACGCGATTTAAGCAAAAATGTAGAACGACAAGGTTAATTTCTTTATGGTCAAAGGAGGAGGAAATATGTTTGACTTTTCCAAAAAAAAGTAAAAGTTTCTAAAATCTTAGGAAATACAAAGGTGAATGGTTAAGTTTCGGTCTCGTAGAATTGTTTAAAACGTAAGTTTAGTCTCGTGCGACTCGTGGTTTATTTGGTAACATTTAAAAGAAATCTTAAAAATTCTCTAATTAATTATGAGTGATCTAAAATTAACGATGCGGGAAAATTGTCGAGGCGGTTTTCGTTAAGCGGGATGTTGAAATGGTGTTCCGACCAAAATGAAATTTTAAAACGATGTTTTCTTAATAACTTTTGCGAAAATGATCTAACGATTGTCGAACTCTCAGGTCATTACTAAAATAATTTATCCTACGAGAATGTGAAATAATAATTTCGGGAGTGAATAGTAAAAAATGAATAGTAACAATGAATAGTAAAAATGAATAGTGACCCGAAAATGCGAATTGTTACAAATGTTTACCGTCTGTGTGAAGACGTTGTCTAGTTACGATTGGTTGATTTGGGTTACCAATAATGTTTTCAAGAGGATGGTCTTTCGTCCAACGATGTGTGGAAGGTTGATGTTGATATACATTCTGCAGATTGGGAGGATTCAAATGGCTTGTGGATGATTCCGCAACATCGATGTGGCGCTTTCATTAGCAAGCGGATCAAGAACGATTTGGATCATAATATGCGGTGGGAGTACTTCATTGTTCGAATATCATCACCGGTTCGAATCGTTGATGCGGTTTGTTCGATCGTTGTTGTAGAATCAATCGGTGGTGCTTCCTCAACGATGAGTTGTTGTAGCAGTGTATCGGTATTGGATTTTGATCGGGTTGAGCGGCGAAACATTGGATACACCGTGCACGCTCATCAATATCATCACTAAATAGAGGAGCAAATAGCTGTTCCATTTGACGTCGAGTTAGTTGTAAACTAGGTTCAGCTGATGATGGGGTTTGAGGGAAGTTTAAACGGTTATAACCGAGTTCCAAGCTGTTATGCTCAGAAGCCATTTATGTAAGCTCATCGAAATTGGCATGAATCATTTCCATAATCTCCCTTGTACGACGATTCCAGATTTGGTAACCCTTGGAGTTTTCACAATATCCAACAAAGACTCCAATGTCAGCTTTGGATTTGAGCTTACCAAAGTCATCACGATCATTATTCGGATAACAAACGGATCCAAATACATGAAAGTGTTTGAGATTCGGTTTACGGTTTTGGATAAGCTCATAAGGTATTTTGTTGTGGCGCTTGGTAATCATTGAGCGATTCGAGTGTAGCATGCATTGACACGGCTTGACCCACAAGTAACTGGAAGTTTGGCATTAATTAACATTGTTCTTGCAGCTTCCACTAACGTACGGTTTCGTCTTTCAACAACTCCGTTTTGTTCTGGTGTACGTGCAATAGATGTTTGATGCTCAATTCCCACTTTCTCATTTCGTGAGAAAGGTGATGATCATCTGTGGAGCTTGATCTTTACTTCGAATAAAATAAACCCAAGTCCATCTTGAGTAGCATCTACAATTACCAAGATGTAGCGTTTGCCATTAATCGTCTGCACGCGCATCGGCCACACAAATCCATGTGAAGAAGATGAAGCACATGCTGTGAGCTGTGTTCTACCTTTGAAGGAAATTGAGCACGAGTGCTTTTCCTTGTTCACAAGTCGAGCACGGTGATCTTTAGAATATCGTAATCTTGGGAGACCTTCAACAAGTTTGTATCGAGCAAGGTTGGTTATGGTTTGAAAGTTTAAATGTGAGAGACGCGTTGCCATAGCCAAGATTTTGTAGATGTTGCCTTTGAAAGTAGACGGATGGGAGATGAAGCAATCATGTCTTGCATTGAGATTGTGTAAAGACTTGAATTGCGGTGCCGACATAAGATCGCTTCCTTGTAGATCACGAATGAAACAAGTTTTCTCCCGAAAAGCAACTTCCAAATCTCCATCACGTAACTAACCAAGTGAGAAGAGATTGTGACCGAGGCCTTCCACATAATAAACCCTACTAATTTCGATGTTGCCATTGATGTAATCTCCGTAGCCCATGATAGGCTGCAAGTGATCATTCCGAATCGACATTGCCAATGAACTTTGCAACAAAGTTTGATAACAGTTGAGATTGCTTGTCATGTGTCGGGAACATCCGCTATCAACAATCCAAAGGATGATCAGATCACCGCATTACACACGCATTTACACAAATGGAATAGAAGTAGATGCGGAACCCGAAGAGTTAGAGGGTTCCAAAGCGATTATAGTAGAAACACATATTAATAATTTTAGGTATCCATTGAAATCCAAGTGTATTATGTAGCCATTTACGCCATCTCCAACTAGTCTTAGCTTTGGTCTTAGTGAATGCACTAGGTGATAAGTTCTTCCTGTGAGGTGAAGGTGGTTCTATGGGTACATCAATAATAGTAGTTGGAACACTAGAGGGTGGTTTACCTAGCACGCACTTAGAAGCATTAACGGCCTAGAGGTATTCTCGCTTTCTATTATTCCGCTTACGATTCAAGATAGCCTTAGCAACACATTTATCATGACAACCAGAAAACATGCTTTTACGACAACCAACACAAGAGGCTTCAAAAAAAACATTAAGAGTACTTAAATATTCAGCATTCGTTACATCACTTTGTTCATTACATTTTCAGACGCAATATCTAAAGTGGGTGCAACATGAGTTTTATTCAAAGTCCTAGGGTGTTCTTCTACTTCAGCATTCTTTATTGTTCTTTTCTTACATCGTAACTTCCTATTCTTCCTTGTATTGCTCCTAGGCTATGAAGTGCGGGCGTTGGGAAAAGAGGCAATTATTCCTGTTTCAGTAGAGAGAAGCACATTAGTTTCTTGTGGATTGATATTAGGCATTCTAGTGTCACTTTTTCTAAGTGTTACAGGTGCAAGTACCTTAGTGTTACTAATCTTAACTTGTTCATACTTTCCTAACTTCTCTTTTAACTCAATAATAGTGTGCAACAAATCTTGATTTTCAGAACGAAGATTTCCATAAACATTTATGACTTCTTTAGTGTGTGCAAGATAATGATCAAGTTCGTTTGATGCTTCATCACGAGTCTGTTTGAGTAAATCAAATATGACACCATATTCCTTTTTAACTTTTGCAAGTTCTTGTTCATATTTTGAGATTTGACATTTCAAAGACGCGTTTTGATCATCCAGTTGCTCAAGTTTTGGATTAAGAGTTTTGGTATGCAACTGGTTGATTTTGTTTTGTAAAGCGAGTTCACGATTTTGACAATCGTTTTGACACCATTGAAGACGACGTTTTGCATTTGAAAGCTCGTTTAACAATCGTTCATTGTCAACTTTTAAAGACTTGATTTGTGACACAGTATAAGTATTCTCAACGTTTTCAACATAATCAACAGAATCAGCAGAGATATAATCAAATGCATGTGCAACAGAATGTAATAACACCACATTATGGATATCGGCACAAATAACATCTTCCAAGAGTCGATCAACATCTTTTCGTAACATTTTCTTTTTACGTTTTGAATTTGAAATAGATGTTTCGCTTTCTCGAAAACTATTTTCATCACCCAAGTTCCTTATGAAATTCCCTTTCCAATACAAAGGCACAATTTTTCAAGTTTTGAACATGGGGTAAAATTCTTTTCTGAAAAATATATCTTTGTTCTCGCACCTGAGGCGATTGAAAATGTTCAACTTTTATTTCAGAATCAAATTCAATCTCACGTTCTAAAAGTTTGATGTCCGATAGGAAAGTGTCAAAATATCTAAGAATTTGACGACTTTCGGGTATTGTTTTAATTTCACTGAGTGAAGGTAAAGGACCATTAATTTGTGCAGAATTGGGTTGGGGACCAACATTAGAAGACTCAGAAATAGGTGTGATAACCCAAGGTGTGTTAGAAGTATCTTTTTGTTCGACGAAAGTGATGGCTTTTGAATAGTTAAATGGTTTGTTAGAAACAACATTTTCTAATTTTGATCGACTCTCGTCTTCTGCATCTAATTCCTCTTGACGATTATATTCAACAACACTCATAATGGAATCATCAATTCTATGTTCTGCACTGTAAACTTTAGGATTTGGTTTGAATGCTCTATTTGAAAAATTAGGTTTGTAATCAGCAAGATTCGGTCCATATCCATTTGGATTTGGTTTGAAAGTAAACTTTTGAATCGTTGTGATTGATTACCATGTTTATAAACAACATTTTGAAACTCTTTGATTTTGTTTTGTAAGTCGACAATTTCTTCCAGATAGGCATCTATTTGTTTCGTTGAATGCTTTTTGTACTCAGAGAACTGTTTTTGACAAGTTAACAACTCAGACTTGGCTTTTTGAGTTTCCAAAGTGAGGCGTTAAGTTGTTGTTTATGATCATATTTCGCTTGTTCTATTTGATACAATAAAGAATTCTTGGATGCGACTAGATCACGTTCATTGTTCTAATGATTTTCGTTTTGGTAAGATTTAGCAAAACGACTTCAAAACCTTTTTCACCCGTTTTTCTTGAGTTTTAAAAGCGTTGAGTTGGTTTTATAAGCATTCAATATCCCTAGTTAACAAATGCATTTTGTCCTTTGATTGCTTATTGATGTCCTTGCATATTTCGAGCGAGATGCTTGGTCTTTAAGTAAGGTCATGAGCTCGAGACGGAAGTTCACTTGTTCAACGTGAGTTTCAACATGATCATTAGTCGATCCTCAAGTATAACCACGAGTCAACTTGATTATCAATGGTAACCATAAGGTCATCTTGATCGTCAAATATAACTACGGGATCTATTTGATTATCATCGGAATGAGATGTAGAGCGGCTCATGTTGAACACTCGATCCTCGTCGGATCTGTATGTGGCGGAGATATCATATCGAGAATGAATATGGTTTGATCCGCACTGAGACAAGTCGTCGATGTCATACTGCTGGGCTGTGTCACTCATGTGGAGTTCGTGCATGTTTTCCATCAACATAAGCTGTTGCATTAGCCTGCAAGTCCTCCATATCATCATCGAATTTGCATTTGCCAAGAAGCTCTGTTCCTTGTTCGTAAGAGTTCCACCAGCTTCATCCTTAAGAGCCAAGAGTAAAGCCTCTTTGTGATAAGCGCGCTCTTGTCCTCGGCTTTGGGCATGCATTAGCGGATGACCCTTCTCATTACAGCTTATAGCAACGAAGACCATTAATCCCATTCTGAGCATTACCTTGTTCAACCACTTGAGCCCTTTGTTGTTGTGGAGCACCCATGTTATTCCTTCCCATTGGATTAAACCCTTGACCACCGCCCATCTGACAAACATTACCACGATTCTGAACTTCAACACGTCCATTGTTAACAACAGCCTGATTCCTTGTGTTAGATGAGGTATGAATGCGATTGTTGCATTTGTTTGAGTATCGGCCGAAGGCTCTAGCAATCATGACAAACCCTTGTTGCAATGCATCAAAAGCTTCGGTATCCTCATTAGATTCACTATAAAGTGCTTGATCATTGTTGTTGTTGTTGTATGGAACCAATTGAGTTTCTTGAGATTGGTGCTGTGACGGATCATATGGTGTAATTGTTGCAGATGGTTGTGGAGGATTTGTGAAAGTTGTTGGCAAATTCGGGAATTGAGGATAGCATACTTGAGCCCACAAAGCTAATTGTTGATTATCTAGAAGTGATGGCGAAATAGTTAGTCCACGGATAACCGTTTTTTGTCAACTTCCTTTCGGTGGGGCTTAAAATAGTCGTACAACAATCCATATGTAGCATGATGAAGATTCTTTGCTTGACGGATGAATATGACATACTTTTCCAAATCAGGACCAAGACTACTTAGGAACTTAGTGTTGACTGCAATTCTTGGCATAATGATGTTATGTTTTTCCAAGTCATTGATGATGTCTGAGAATCGATGATGATATGACTCTAATGTCTCTCCTGGTTCAATCATGAAGTGTTCATAAGCCAAGTAGATTTTGGATTCCATGTCTTCTTGATTGAATTCAGTGCCTTCCATGAGAAGATGAATATGTTCCCACATTGCTTTAGCAGTCTTTTGAGCATCAACACTTCGAAGGATCGGATTGGGTAATCCCAAAAGGATGTATTGCATTGCTAGTTCATCGGCTTCAAAGTGTAGAAGTTCATCATTAGTGAGGTCACTAAGACTTGCAATGTTAGTGATATCACCTCTTGGTGGATTAGCATTTGGATCTCCGGGTACAGTGACAGTAGGCATCTGAAATGGACCTTCCAGGATAACCTTCTTCAAAAACTTTCCATGTTGCTTCTTTAGATCACAAAACCTAAAGAACCTTATCACCCATTGATCATAGTTTCCGGGAGTGAGCATTGGAGGTCTATCAAGTGATCCAGCCTCATGAATGGATTGTTGGCTACTTAAAGCTTCACACATCTTTGCAAACCAAGACGGTTCCTTCATAGTATTCCTGGATGGATATTGATTGTGAAAGTTTGTGTAAGGTTGTTCTTGAAGACTAGGGGGTGGTTGAAACATTTGTGGTTGAATTGCTCCGTGAGGAAATTGTTGTTTTTGTTGTTGTTGAATTTGTTGATAAGTTTGTTGTTGTTGATTGAGTTGTTGTTGTTGTTGTTGTTGTTGTTGAGGATACACATGATGGAAGTAGCTAGAGTATGGTGGTTGAGACATCTTGAAACTTGTGTTGAAAAATGGATCTTTGTAGTCGAATGAAACCTTGTTGATGAAGAATCCTTATGCGTAGAAACCAAGCTTAGGCAAAGAAAGAACCTTATGCATAAAAACACCAACTTACAGCGTGAAGTGAGCTTCTGCGTAGGATTAGCTTACGATAGGGTTAAGGAAACCTTAGCTTATCGTAAAACAAAATCTTAGTAGTAGAATGCTTATGCGTAAGATTTGCTTATGCATAAGACAAGGCTTAGCGTGAGAAAATGCTTATGCGTCAAGATTCTACGCGTAAGTGTTTGTAGGCGTAAAACTAGGGTTTTGCCCAAAAATCCTTTACACTTATCCCAGTGCAAAAGATATCCAAAGTCGAAGTGTTTTCAGGCTTATCCAAGCATGAAAACACTGAGTAAACCAAGAACACTGAAGATTAAACCAAGGAAACCTTACACGTAAGATTAGGGTTTTCTTATGCGTAAGAATAGCCAACTTTTGCCAAATCTTAGATTTCTGCCCAAAAGTGTTTCTAAACCAGATTTTTGTGATGAAATAGGTTCAATATCACCAAAATAACACAAAAGTGTGAAACTTGATGTTCCAACACACGTTATCACCTTACGCGTAGAACAAGCTACACGATTAAAACCAAGCTTAAAAACAAAAAAATACACGTAAAGTTTGAAACTTTTTGCCAAAAACAGAAACTTTATCACTAAATAACCTTGAAAGGACAAGAATCTTGAGTTTTAAAGTGAAAAAAATTAAATCTTTTTGCGTATAAAAGATTGAGTACCAAGAACCTTACGCGTACACAAAAGACTTCAAAAACAAAATCGTTTCACCCAACTATTTGGCGAATGATACCACTGTTAGGTTCCCATTTATGTAACACAAGCATCAATATAAGAAATAAGGTAAGAGAGATCGGATGAACACTTTAGCCAAACACACGAATATAATGAAGAAAGGTTTATGCTTAGAGTGAATGAGAAAAGTGAACAACCAACCTTCAAATGAAGGTTTACATGAAGTATTTATAGGAAGGAACTAGGGCAACATGCAAGTTCCCTTCCTTTCTTTATTAGGCTTGGGCCAAGGCTTATGGGCCTTCTACATAAGCCTTAGCATAATAACAAACATAAAGGCCTAATTAAGCTAACTATTACATATTAATTACTAACACTTGTAATCTAGTTTAGGAGTGATTCCAACAGACATTGTGAGTTACACAATGATCTCTCCATCATTTCTCAAGACATTGTAAGTTACACAATGATCTCTCTATCATTTCTTGAGACATTGTGAGTTACACAATGATCTCTCCATCATTTCTCAAGACATTGTGTGTTACACAATGATCTCTCCATTATTTCTCAGACCTTGTGAGTTACACAATGGTCTAATTTACTTCACAAACATTGTAAGTTATACAAAGTCTCTAGAAATTATCTTATAAACCTTATATGATATTGTTTTACATGAAACCCGTCACAGTCTATCAATTTACCTAATGGAAATACAAGAAATGGGATTTCTAAAGAACAAACTATTTCATCATCTACAAAAGCTGAAGTTCAGCAACTTTATCTACATTCATCAAAGTCCTATTTTGAAACCTTCATTGTTAAAAGTTCGTGATTCTAGCCAAGAATGGACTATTTTAGAATTACTTAAGACTTCATTTCCACACGTATCTACCCATACTATCTCCTATGCAATGGAATGTGAAAACATAGGTTACAAGTCTTGTATGGCCGGGACTTGCAACCGAATGTTTTTATATCGCCTTTCCTTGTGGATATTTTCTCAAAGCTTTGGACATATCACTTAGTATACCTAATTTAGGTATTTGGAAAATTTATCGAACCTCGGCTAAATATAGTCTAATCACCTATATTTAACCTAGGGATAGTGGAACATAGTCTGACTAATTATGTTCGACTTAAATTTTTCAAACACTGAGAATAGTTATACAAGGGTTATATTCAGGTTAATTTCCTACTTAAACTCGATAAACCACCAGAACTCATTAAAAATATCTAGAGACACGATAGTGTCTTACCACTAAGCAAAAATCTTAACATCTTATTTATACTACCTAATTTCATTCTTGAAATTTTCATACATGAGATAATCCGAACTACTATCTTGGAATAGTCATCAAATCTTCTCGTCATTTCTTAGAAGTACTAGCCTGATTAGGTTTCAAGGCTATCATTATGTCATAATCCTTTACAATCCACTTATGATTTTAAAGCAAACTTGACATCTCTACCTAAGAATAATGGTAAACATACACTACACTCTTCTAATCATCAACATATCACATCATTATCTGAACCCCATCGTAAGTCAGTATGTAAAACTTCACAGTATCACGTTTCTTTCAAACACTAGTAGCCATAAACACTATACGATATAGCCTTCATCTCGAAACCACCTAAGACATGATCAACTTTGGAAATGATTTGGATAATCACTTGCCACTAGCAAGACTTTCCTACAACATAATTACAAACCATTTCACATCAACAATATCTTACACCTCTGATTAACAACAGTTACCCTAACAAACAACAAAACTATTATATTTGAGGCACTATATAGACGAAAATGTAAGTCAACCATTCTTGGACTAAGGTGTTCGAGAGATCACACACGAAACAACTAATGACACCATACAAATACAAATTAGGTCGCATGCCACACACTATCGCTTAAACAAAATTACATAGATGTAAGGCATTAAAATTTACCAAAAACTCCATGTTAGAAATTAAGGTTTTGTTGAAAGCCTCGATACAATAAGATATGATTCTTTTTGAGAATCGGGAAAAGCAAAACTTGAGGTATATTGGACTCTATAAGATTTTAACAAAACCCTTTAGATTATCAACTTAAGCCACCACCAAAAACTTTGAATGGTACATAACACATTCTATGACCAGAAATTTGAGAACGCAAAGATTAAAATTCGGCGCATACACCCACATTTTCCTAGAACACTTCAACATCGGATAACACACACCGAATTCGGACGGAATTCCTTAAAGGTAGAGGCCAGAGCAACCCGTAATTTTGCATAAGGTAAAATGACTATTTTACCTTTGACTTTGACTTTGACTTTTGACTATTTGACTTTTACCGTAACGTAAAAGCAAATCGATAACCGGTAATGTGGTAATTTTCTTGTGACCAACACAAGACTACGATAAGTCTATATGTTGAAAATACTCTACTTTCACCAATAGTCATGTTTTATACGAACTATTGCCACTTTGTTATTTTTGAGTAAATATTTTACTCTTTACGTAATACACGTGCTCGAACCTACGTTATTAGTTTTTAACAACATAGACGCACCCTATGAGACTTATCACACATTTAATATACCTATTTAGATTATATTGATAAGTTTAGAAATTTTTGTAAGTATTATATTCTTATGTTACCCGGTTTTAAGTTTCGTGACTTAAGGGTTTAGCGTTAGTAATTACCGAGACCAAACTACACCTCATAAACCAAATCTTGGCACAAAAGTGCATACACTACCACCTCATATGAGAGGTGGCGTGCGTTGGTATCACTCCAAGGCCACATGGCCTTTGCAAAACACATAGTGCCTTACAACACTCCACCTAGCCACCCTTTTGTCCTCCACTTAATCAATATCCCCTCATCGTTATCATTGTACATGCAAATCACACACAAACTCTCTCTTGTCCTCCCTCTTTGCCGTCCACTTTCACCACCACTTCACCATCCATAACTTTGATTCATACTACAAAGTACACTAAGAAGATGAAGCTAAGGATGATCCTTACAAGGTCTTAGGGTTGTTTTGTTGATTTCAAGGGTGAATTAGAAGATAATCAAGGCATAAAAGGCTGAATAAAAAGGCTTATTACAAACGTTTTCTAAGGCTAAACCAAGTTTGGGTTGAAGATTCAAGACAAGGATTAGAGATTAGAAGGGTTAAGGGTTGAATTGTTCTTGGTGTACTAGTAACTTGTCATCCTAATCCTTGTAAGATTTGAATTTATTTTCTTGTCATTTAATATGGTTGTAATAATCTCTATAATTATTTGATGTAATTTTATATAAGTAGTATATGTAATATGGCATGATTGATGTTGTACATGAGGTTGTGACCATGAAAACAAGCTAAAACAAGTCCTAGGTAAGTTCTATGAACTTGAATTACGCAATAGTCCCAAAGTTTGATTAAACTAATCATCTCAAGAAACCTTGAGGTTAATTCAAGAAGATAGGCTTTTAGAATTATGTCTTACGGTCGTTTCTCTGGGTGGCGCACCTCATAACTTACCCCGATGAGTAAATGAGAGCCAAAATGGCAAAACATGTCAAAATCTGCACACCAGATTTCATTTTTTAAAAGCCCATGGTTCTGGTCATTTCTGGAAGTCGACTCAGTTTTATGAAATGTAGCTAAGACCTAAACTTGAAGTTTGGCAAAATCCGTGTGTCAAAACAAGTTGTAGAACTCAACTTATGGTCGTTTTGGCAGGACTTAATGTGCGACCAAATTTTCTGCAATGAAATATAAGTATATACTTGTAATTAGACTGTTGATATAAATAAACTTTAGAAATTGAACTTGATTAAGCTTGACAAGCTGTTAGAAAAAGTAAAAACTAGAATTTGAGCTTTTGAATCACTTAAAAAGGACTTGTGGTTAAAAAGTTTGCCTAGTTAAGTTTTACTAGATGAAAATATAGTGCTGGAACAAGAAAGCTTGCTGATACGATTTTAAAACGAGGTTTTGATCCTTTTCTGTTCCGAATCAGCAAAAGTGTAAAGCATAAAAGTTGCTCAAAATTACTTTTTCTACAGAACCACAGGTGCACATAAGTAGAATTTGAACAGAAAATGCTAAAAACTACAAAAACTAAACTGGCATGTTGTTGACTAGAAAACAACCTTAGTGAGAAACTTTATGTGATATCTTGATTCCTTGAGGCCAAAACAAAGCCAAAGTTAAGCCAAGGTGTTGTTTCAAGATATTTTAACTTAGATACATCCTCAAGAATTCCTTGATTATTGTTTGACTTAGCCGCATCGGCTAATATAAGTTTAATGACCGAAACATGTTTTGAACTTGGTTCATTGGATTAGACTTTGCTAGACTTTCACAAACTAAGTAAATGACCATATGTCATGTTAAACTACTTCACGACCTCTTGATTTTGATAGCCCGAACGATGGTGCGAGATTATTTATAAAAGGGCTATAAGCCAAACAACACTTAAGGATACTTTGACTTAAGGATTTATGTACAATATCATAAGCCAACAAACTACATATACTTGTACACTTAGGTGGTGTTTGTTTTTAAGAGGCTCAATCAATCAATGAACCGCACATCCGAATCAAATGAGGCGTAAATGTCTCGAATCGACCGCATCTCGAATGGGAGAAAAGTCATGTTTGAACCGCACATTTGCTTGCTCGTATTATTTTTTTTTTTTGGCTTTTTGTGTCGACAAGAGGCAACAAGAGGCATTCGGACACCCTCTCAAGTCTAAACCATTTGGATCTTACCGCCTCGAAAGCGTCCGAGCGGAAAGAAAACAAACGGTGCGAGCGACCAAAATGTCGACCGCGTCGAGCGGTTCAGATTAAGAGGTCATAAGAGCCTTTTTATGAAAAACAAACACCACCTTATATCGTACACTATACTAAAACAGAATACTATGCTTTCATAGGTAATCGTTAAAGATCTTGATCTTGTCATACTCTATTGTTGACATACAATATATCGTTACACTCCGCTGTTGATCATTACCGTGAGTTCATAGCCCCACTTTCTACTACTTAATTGTTTTACAAACCCTTGGGGGGGATACATGCTATTTTTAAACTGAACACATTGCTTTGAAACTGTATGCTATACCTGAATGTATTATTTGCACTAAGTACCATTATGGCCAAACTTAAGTCCCTATTATCATGAACCATTAATCACTTGCGGGTGAACGCGAATAATGTGGATAAATCTATCGGGATTGACGAATCCCGTTTGTTTGACCAAGTCCGGCAAACAAACGCACTCTATTTGAAGAACCATAGGTTTATTGGCAAATTACCTATTAGGGCCACTGTTTGACCAAGACCTGGCAAACTATTATATCAATTTCTATTGACAAACTGTTAACGTTTTCGGTATCATGAGCTTAGTGCAATAATATCTGTTTGTTTTCGACTATGAGTGTGAGTCTATAGCTCACACTACGAATAATTGTGTTCAACTACTTAACTATAAACTCTATGAATTACCAACCTTTGTGTTGATTGTTTTAAGCATGTATCTCAGGTCCATAATGAACGAGGCTGGCATGGAGGAGCACGGATACTCAAGAAGGCTATAAATTTTATTATCATTCGAAAACTCATTTAATGTGATTTGTAAACCATGCAACTAATGGGACCTCATTTTGTAAACTCGATATTTATATAAATCGAATGATAAATCTTTTAAAACGACTCCATTAGAATTGCTTTCTATTGTTATAATCATTGTGCCATAAAGTAACACCAGTTTGAATTCATTGCAGATCATGAAATTGGGGTGTTACAATCCCATCCTCATTTCTCACTCAATCCCCATTCCCGCCTCATATCCATCGGGAATCATTTTGCATCTCCATCCCGTCCCTAACGAGGATCGGAGATCCGCATGAGATCGGGATTTTGCCTCTTATGAATTAAGTATAAAAGTTACATAACTAAAAATATAAAGAGTCGGCCTACAAAATTTCTTAAAAGCGTACATTTTACATAATTGGATTAATGAAAATGTCATTCAATTTTAAAGCATTGTATATATTGAAGCGTCACGTATAATATAAAAGCAGAGTGCATCAAATGACTCTACAACATTAAATCGCTTTCATGAGCGAAATTTCAGTTTTCACGGGGACATGTCCCTGCAATACCCTTCCCGGGGACATGTCCCTCGAAAGTCCCAAGCAATACCGTCTCGGGGATACCTTTCCGGGGACTATTTACAACCTTTACCGGGACATGTGGGTCCCATGACAAATTGTCACCGGTCAAACATGTCCGACGTGGCACTTTGTTTTGCCGTAGACTATCCCCGGGAAAAGGGTAACTAAAGTTTATCTTTAACTTCTTCACGGGGACATGTCCTCGGGAAAATCAAAACTAATATTATGTATGGCACTTTCACGGGACATGTCCCGTGAAAGACTTTGACCAATGTTGCGTAAAATTGTTTGCAAAATGGGTAATTTCGATTTTTTTCCGAATTTTCGAAAAAATCTACAATGTAACAACTGCTTTCAACCTATTTTATGCTACAACAACACAAAATCGCTAAACATAATATCATATATAACCAAATTGTCCAAATTCGCTACAACACAATCGATAACATAAAATTTGTTTCCAAAATCGCCAATGGTCCAAAACTATACGTATAATCCATTTAGCGGGAATCCTAACCATGTTATTCTCTACAAACATATCCTAACATAATCCATTTAGCGGGAATCCTAACCATGTTATTCTCTACAAACATATCCTAACACATAAGGCTCGAACTCGTGTTCGCCAGGTGGTTTTGTCGATTGACTTCCGATATCTTACGCTTCTTGGGTTTGTCCAAAGCTTAACTGCGTATTTTAAATAGTTTAGGTTTTAGGTAATGAGAACTATCCAGAATCGGGTATCAAAAGACCCTTTAAACCATTATGGTTGAATTGGTCATTTTAACAATTAGGGAAGGAGGGTAGGATGGTGGATTTTGGGACCTAAACCAAGATCTTGGCGGTGTTGGGGTCCACCCCTTTCATGTGTAATAGCACTTTAACTAGGTTAATGAGATCATGTTGTTTATTTTGCTTGTGATACAAAGATTTGATCATGTTTGCTTCGACTTTTGAACAATGTGTCTAGGGTTGAGGTTGTTGAAAACATGAGAATGGTGTTAGTGTGTCTACTTAAGTGCTATTACACCATTTCGACAACATTTCATTCTGTTTCTTACAATGTTCTTCCAAAAACTCACCAAATTCTCTCTTATATTATCAAACAACAAAAATGAACTTAGCGGCGGTGACACGTGGCTTCGATGGTTTATGGCGAGGAGGTACGGTTTCTTGGTCCGATGAGATGAGGAAAGTGTCTGCCCATTTCTTGTTACGGTTTGTAATGGTTACCGATGATGAGAGTTGAATCTTGAAGGGTAGAAAGGTGGTGCAAAATGGTTTAGCCCCGCTTTGAGAGTTCATAAGCGTGTGCGTGTTTTTAGTGTGTGTTTTGGTGAGAAACTCCATGTGTGTGTGAGAGAGAGGGGTGGGAGATTATATAAAGATAGATGAAAGGGTTTGTAATGATAGTGATGGCGATGAAGTGGAGTTAATGAGGCACCCTCACAAACCCTTTCATATCTCTCGCCACCATTATATCTCTATCATTACACACCATTTCATACCTCTTCTTATCATCTCGACCTCTCTCTCACACATACTCATGGAGTTTCTCACCAAAACACACACTAAAACACACAATAAAAACACTCTCAAACCAAGCTAAACCCTTTGCACCACCTTTCTACCCTTCAAGATTCAACCTCATCATCGGTAACCATAACAAACCGTAACAAGAAATGGGATGTACACTTTCCTATCTTGTGGACCAAGAAACCGTGTACCTCCTCGCCGAACCATCGTAGGCCACGTGTCACCGCTGCTAACTTCATTTTGTTGTTTGATAATATAAGAGAATTTGGTGAGTTTTGGAAGAACATTGTAAGAAATGAATGAATGTTGTCGGAAAATGGCGTAATAGCACTTTAACTAGACACACTAACACCATTCTCATGTTTTCACCAACCTCAACCCTAGACACATTGTTCAAAAAGTCGTAAGCAAACATGATCAAATCTTTGTATCACAAGGATGAAACAATATGATCTCATTAACATAGTTAAAGTGCTATTGCACATGAAAGGGGTGGACCCCAACACCTTGCCAAGATCTTGGTTTACGTCCCAAAATCCACCATCCTACTCTCCTACCCTAATTGTTAAATGACCAATTCAACCCTAAAGGGTCTTTTGATACCCGATGCTTGGATAGTTCTCATTACCTAAAACCCTAAACTATTTAAAATACGCAACGACATATCTTACCTTTGTTCTCGGTGCGGGTCGCGGATTGGCCTCGGTGGGTCGCGCTTGCACTCGGTGACAAGAGACACTATATTCCTACAAGTATAAAAGCAAAACACATATTATTATTTTTTTTACTTTTCTACTTGCATGTAGGTGTTAACATGTTCTAAATTTGACAAACTAAATGTTTCTTCAACCAATCAATTATTTAACTATAACAATAATCAACACTAGAATATATAATTCGATCTTCCTATCCCTTTAGATAAACAAATTTTAACTCGCATGCCGTAAACTTTTGTGTCTTAGATTATACAAGTTGTTATAACTATGATGTCAACTAAAACTGAAAGTTATTATAACTCGACAACTTTTCACTTTTACTTTTTTTATACATGTAGTTACACAAAGCTTAACCAAACTAGCAACTAAAACTACAAAAATGTTATTAGCAGTCTATAACTTTACATTCATATAATTGTGTGTCCAGTTTAGACTTATACACTTTATACAAACTTTATATGAATGCGAAAACCCCGCCTGATCACCCGAAGCCATAAACTAGTAATAGGAAAAAGAAAATAAGCTAAATAAGCTAAATTGGTCCTAACAAAAACTGGTCATAACAAAATATTACCAACTGAAAATATTAATCATTTGCGCAGCCAAATATTACCAAGAAAATTGGTCCTAACAAAAACTCTTTATCTGCATTCACGGGATTTAAAAAAAAATTCAAAAAAAATTCAAAAAAAAAACCATAATAAGAAAAAAAAATACATATATGGAGTAATATCACGCCAGAAACATAACCCCTCCCCTCAAATCTAGTCAAAGAGTTATAAAATATCAATGCTCAATATAAAGTAAGAAGAGAAAATGAATGAACCGTTATGTAGTGGTGATGGAGGCGGCGCGATGATGTAGTGGTGGTGTAGGTGGTCCGGTGGTGAAGATGAAGGAGCTGAGATTAATAACTGAGGTCAATAATTGATGAAGATGAAGGAGCAGCTGCTGAGTTTGGTGGGTTTTTTTTTTTCATCTCATTTGTGAAACATATGAGATTAATAATTGAGGTCATTATTACGATATGTTTTCGCCGGGGACAAGTCCCCGGAGAAGGATATGTTTTGTCTTTAGCAAGACTTTTCCGAGGACATGTCCCCGGGAAGGTTATGGCGGGATAAAGTAAAAGGTGGGAGGAAAGTAAAAATCAGCGAAAACTTTTGCCGGGACATGTCCCCAAAAAGGTATTTTAACTAAAATTATTGAAAAAATCTTTATTATCATTGACAATAACTAAAAGTAATAACACATCAATTGTGAACTACCATTGTTCATTCTTTTAGCTTCTTGGTGAACTACCATTGTTGTTACCTTGACGCCATGAATGCCCTCCGTTATACGATCAAATGTTGTACTCAGTAAACCACAAAACGTTTGGTACACTGTAACGTATCATGTTAAACGACCGAGTATAGGTGCTATGGTATACGTATCATGTTAAACGACCGACTATAGGTGCTATGGCATACGTATCATGTTAAACGACCGACTATAGGTGCTATGGTATACGTATCATGTTTAAACGACCGAGTATAGGTGCTATGGTATACATATCATGTTAAACGACCGAGTATAGGTGCTATGGTATACGTATCATGTTAAACGACCGAGTATAGGTGCTATGGTATACGTATCATGTTAAACGACCGACTATAGGTGCTATGGTATACGTATCATGTTAAACGACCGACTATAGGTGCTATGGTATACGTATCATGTTAAACGACCGACTATAGGTGCTATGGTATACGTATCATGTTTAAACGACCGAGTATAGGTGCTATGGTATACGTATCATGTTAAACGACCGAGTATAGGTGCTATGGTATACGTATCATGTTAAACGACCGAGCATAGGTGCTATTGTATACGATCATGTTAAACGACCGACTATAGGTGCTATGGTATACGATCATGTTAAACGACCGAGATTTATTAGTTTGTGGCGTGGTATAGTTTAGTGCAACACCATGGAGGAAGGATTACCCACGTATCCACGATCCATAGGCCGATAGGAGGTCGTTATGTTTGTAAGTATAAATACCCCTTCCATCCATGGAAGGGTGGTGCTCTTCTCATTTTAATCTAATCTTTCATTTGTGTAAACCTCTAGCAAGAACACCTCTCTCTACTAACTCTCTAACTATGGCAAACATGTATTTGATCATAAGACCACCGAATCATCAACACAATAATATTTGGATCCTAACAATTGGTATCAAAAGCCATGGTTGTTGTGTTTTGATGATGATTTTTTGTAGTTATGATTTTATGGGTAATCACATGTTGTGGTCGAATATGTTTTATGGGTAAACGAAATGTTTTGGTATTATCTTTTGGTCCATCAATGTCTTCAAACTGTCTCTTGTCATGTTCGTGTCCAGTCGGTGTTATGCTTTTGTACCAAAGTGTAGTCTATAGTTGGTCATTTGGTCGGTTTTTAACAAATCAAAATGGGTCAAAGAAGCATATTTTTGCATTTTCGGGTTTATCATGAACATGGTCGAATATGGTCGGAAAACTCATTGGAAAATGTCAAATTTCATGGTAGCGACTTATTACTATTTGTCGATTCATTGAATCTTGCTAGCGATTGTATTTACAAGTCGTTATTGACCATCATATAGCGACTTGGATATTCGTTGACTTTTTGAAAGTCATATATGTCAAAAGCTAAATAGCGACATGACTCGGTCTGCTAGCGACTTGGTTTTTAACCTAGCGACTTGTTCTTTAACAAGTCGTAGCGACTTAGTTTGGAAGAAGTCGTAGCAACTTGGTTTTGAACAAAGGCGTGGCGACTTGGTTTGAAAAAATGCTAGCGACTTGGTTTGGAGAATTTAGCTAGCGACTGAGCATGAAGGAGAGACATGACGGACCATAGACCACAAACAACAATTACAAATACCAAAAAACTTTAGTTTGGTCAATACAACAACCATCCTTAGTCTCATAAAATGGATCCAAATTCAAACATAATCCTACTTCTATCCACAACCATGACTCAACCTCATCAATGTTCAAGACTCGAACTTTATCATTTCGGTCTCGACACATGACTTATAACAAATGGTTATTCAACAATATAATTAATAGATCTCGGTATCGTGTGTTTATTTGATTCATATCCGACCATTAAATTATTTTTCACACGAGTTAAACATCACGGATCCTTAACTTTAACAATATTCGAATCATTAAAGATAGTACAAGATAACCATATGGTCTCCTCTTCTCTTTTGAGTCGTTTATTTGTTCCAAAACTAAAACTATCTACCGAAAATAAAAAGTGTCAAACAAACAATATTGATCTCAAATTATCATCTCGTGAGTTTCGATTGTTATATCAAACGAATCATCACGAGATTGATCCATAAGTCTTGATAATATCTCGATTATAAAGAATCAAGGTTATAACATGTTCGTTATTCCTTGTTTCTTTGTGTCGTGTAACTATATCTACTACCAACACGTTAAATTATTCATGAATCAACCTACCCGTCACCTTGTTATGATCGTAAGGCCTTCTCGGTCATCTCACCATCCTGTGGCGATCGCATAACAAGTTGAAGCCATCCACGTGGCGAACTTAGTTTGTTCATTGAAGGCGTCAATATTGGATTGATATGTAAAGAAGGTCGAAATAGGAGGCGATTGATGAATGATTAGGGTTGGGTGAGAGGAATCTTAGGAATGGTTGGGGTTGAGCGTTTTTTGTTGAAGCGAGAGAAGGAGGCGAGATAATGAGACTTAGGGTAAAGGTTTGAGAGAGATTTGGGATTAGGGTAAATGTGATGTGTGCTACTATATATATACCCTATAAATTAGGGTAAGGGTACTTTGGACGGTTTGTGATTTATTAGGCCAGAGCTGCTCATGGGTCGATCGTTTATTAGAGTTGGGATCTTTGTTGGACTATCACGTGGAAATTTGGTACTCTAATTCGACCTATTGGATGAAATATTATGGTGACTTTGTGGTCAAATAAAATGGTGGAAATGTTGAGAGATCCGAATATTATTATCGAATTTTGGATACATTTGTTTCAATAGTCTTGATTATGATACTTATGCGGCGATGATTAGACGGGTGATGCGGGTTGATAACAAGTTTTGAAATTTGATGAGTTTTTATTATGAAATGAGATTTGAGTCATGCAAAATTGATCATGAGACTTATCTATGAGGCTGGATGTGATATGAAATGTGATTTGATGTGGTGATGAGATGAAGAGATTCGTTGAGATAAGAGGTTTGATACTTTGGATTATGCATCTTCACGAAAATTTTATGTCACGGCAGAAGTGATGATTGAGCAAGTCGACTCGGAGTTGTTTGAATGGTATTTTTATTTGAACTTGAAGTGAGGTTTTCGAGACACGGTTACTTATTTTGTCTTCTTTCTTTCTACCCTTCCGCCAAGATGACTTGTTTGGGTGATAAAGACTTGGCTATTTAATTACGGTTGTGATTCTTTCTTGGTTAACCCATAGCGTAACTTTCACTTCGGTGTCTCACGCGATTGAGGATACGTCAAGAGGTTTTGTGCATTGGGTACATCGTTTCTTTGTCACTATGATTAGTACAAGCTTAAGTAACAAATCGGAGAATTTTACTTCATGATCAAGTTTGACATATCGGTTTACTTCACCATGTGGTCATCATGTTGAATGATGTGTTTACCAAAGTGTTTATTGGATGGTTGATGATATTGTTGATGTTGGAGAATGAATCGTTGATGAACCGCTACATGTTTCCTTTAAAACATATACTCACTGAAACCAAAGTTGTCATAACATATTCAAGTGGTTGTTTACGGTTTTGTCTTGATTTTGTAAAATCCATGAAGAATCTATTTCTCGGTTTAAATCATAGACTTGTAAAATCCCGTGACAATGGAAACATCCCGGTAATTGTAAAGTGCATTTTCGGATCTATCTTACGGTTTATTCTTGGTTTTGTAAAATCCCTGAAAGAAACTATTTCTCGGTTTAAAACATAGAGTTGTAAAATCCGTATTGATGGAACCATCACGGAGAAAAGGAAAGTGTATTTGGGATTTTTACGATGCTAGTGCTACGGTTTCGCTTGAAGAAGGATAAAAGGTGTACTTCATGAATTGGATGTGTGTTGGATATTCGTCATGGCGGTTTGGTTATTACATGGTTTCTACGGGGTCATGTGCTTTTAACCATGGCGGGATGAAACCATTATCGAGTTCACATTAAACATCAAAGGAGGCTAGATTTGATCTTTTAACGAGAAGATGTGACAACGGATCAATTCACTATTATTTATTTGAGGTTGAAGTGAAATATCACGGGCGAGTGTACTTAGTATCTGAAGGTATCGGGGATGGATGGATGAAGATTCTTCAAGATCCTTGTTCAAGCTTATTATTAAAAACGAAGACTTGGAAATCTAGTTATTGTTGGGTGTCTTTTACCTTTTCTTTTACCACTTGGGGGAATTGGGCTCTTACCACCACAAAATAACTATCACTTTAAGGAGTTACGTTGTAGTGCTCGATGTCACATTCAATTGTGGATTTTCAAGAGGTAATGTCGTATTACTATAGGTGCTATGGTATACGTTCTATCATGTTAAACGACCGACTATAGGTGCTATGGTATGCAACGTAAGAGGTCTTCTTGCGTATCAAGTCACTCAATTATTGACTTGTCATGGATTGAGGGAGTGATTTAAAATAAATTATTTTCAATCAATATTGCTTCATAAAAGTCCGGAATAAGTGGTGATCTAAAGATTTAATGTTATGTCGACCGAGTATAGGTGCTATTTCTAAATCATACGCACATGTTGAGGGGAGGTTTTCTAAATGATCAAAACTATTAAGGTATTTATGCATGGTGTTATAAGGATGGTTAGGTTGGTATTTGTTCCCGATCCGCCGACGGAGAAAAATGAGGAATGATCATGTTAAACGACCGAGTATAGGTGCTATGGCATACGTATCATGTTAAACGACCGATCTATAGGTGCTATGGTATACGATCATGTTAAACGATCGACTATAGGTGCTATGGTATACGATCATGTTAAACGACCGACTATAGGTGCTATGGTATAACGATCATGTTTAAACGACCGACTATAGGTGCTATGGTATACGTATCATGTTTAAACGATCGAGTATAGGTGCTATGGTATACGATCATGTTAAACGACCGATATAGGTGCTATGGTATACGTATCATGTTAAACGACCGAGATATAGGTGCTATGTACGATCAAACCTACGACCGACTATAGGTGCTATGGTATACGATCATGTTAAACGACCGAGTATAGGTGCTATGGATATAGTTATGCATGTTAAACGACCGAGTATAGGTGCTATGGTATCGTGATCATGTTAAACGACCGACTATAGGTGCTATGGTATACGTATCATGTTTAAACGACCGAGTATAGGTGCTATGATATACGTATCATGTTAAACGACCGAGTATAGGTGCTATGGTATACGTGTCATGTTAAACGATCGAGTATAGGTGCTATGGTATACGTGATCATGTTAAACGACCGACTATAGGTGCTATGGTATACGTATCATGTTAAACGACCGAGTATAGGTGATATGGCATACGTATCATGTTAAACGACCTAGTATAGGTGCTATGGCATACGTATCATGTTAAACGACCGACTATAGGTGCTATGGTATACGTATCATGTTTAAACGACCGAGTATAGGTGCTATGGTATACGTATCATGTTAAACGACCGAGTATAGGTGCTATGGTATACGTATCATGTTAAACGACCGAGTATAGGTGCTATGGTATACGTATCATGTTTAAACGACCGAGTATAGGTGCTATGGTATACGTATCATGTTAAACGACCGAGTATAGGTGCTATGGCATACGTATCATGTTAAACGACCGACTATAGGTGCTATGGGATACGTATCATGTTAAACGACCGACTATATGTGCTATGGTATACGTATCATGTTAAACGACCGAGTATAGGTGCTATGGCATACGTATCATGTTAAACGACCGAGTATAGGTGCTATGGCATACGTATCATGTTAAACGACCGACTATAGGTGCTATGGCATACGTATCATGTTAAACGACCGAGTATATCATGTTAAACGACCGAGTATAGGTGCTATGGTATACGTATCATGTTTAAACGACCGAGTATAGGTGCTATGGTATATGTATCATGTTAAACGACCGAGTATAGGTGCTATGGTATACGTATCATGTTACCATATTTGTGAGTACTTTGTCATGATTACCATGTTCCTAAACAGAAGAGTTTTATTGTTACAACTATTTGACGGTACCTCACAAGAATAAAAGGCGACTTTAAATGCGCTTATAATTACTCTTACGATCTTACATCATATCCCATCACACATTAACAATCTCAATTTACGATCCATACTTTTCAGTCAATTTATGTTACCAAAACTCAACTCTAACATACCAACTTGCACCACTAAACATTACTAAAGAAAGTAACGAAAATAGTAAGTTTAAAAAGAAGTAAATTTCTTAGCGTGCACAAAAAATCACATCAATTACTATAAAAACCCGCCATAACTCAGATCTCTCTCACATACTTATTACACCAAGAAAACACACACTAGCCGCTTGTCACCGATGCTTCATATTCTTCATTCAAAACAGTTCATTTCGTATGATCATCACAAAAATCACTTCAAAAATTCAAACTCTTAAACAACATTGTTTGATCATAATGGATTTTTAACTTGCTGTTGGAAAAGAACTAGACATCAATGGCAACTCTATGCTCAAGGTAGTAACTTGTTTAAATGTTTGATCAACTTTTTATTATATGTTCAGATATGTTACAATATAATAGTGTTTGGTATCAAGAACTCGAGTAAAGAGATATATTGACGATTGGGTTATTTATGTTATTCCAAGCATCGGGTTTTAGTTATGTATTAATAGTTGCAATAAAGTTTATTTTTTAAATATATTTTTGAGGACATGTCCCTGGAAGAGTTTGCGGAATTTTCCCGCGTACAATTAGCATGCTTTGGACTTTTGGTCAAATTTGGTGAACGAAAATACACTTTCGGTGGGACTAGTCCCCGGAGAAAGATTGCGCTGAATTTTGACTATCCGGTCAAAATCCAAGCAACTTTACCGGGACATGTCCCCGCGGAAAGTGTGCGTTGAAATTTTTACAACAAGTCGGTAATTCATGTTCCACGCCGATTCAATTTTTTAGTTTAGCGACTTTCACGACTTTGTGTCCCCTGAAAGTCTCCTCCCATTCATCCGATTGTTGTAGTGTGAGTGTATTCAGACAAAATATTGGTTGGATAATACATAGTTAGTGCTAAACATTTTAAAATATTTGATGATGTTGATCAAATAAATGTCACATATACATACAAATATACTTCAAGTATAATGATTGTCAATACTCACTAACATATACATATGCAAGTACATTTAGTATTAGTACACATATAATTTATACATATTTGTACATTAAAAAGTCGGGGTCTGGTTCGGGGTTAGGGATTTATGGTATCCTCATCCCCGCTCTATCCATGGTTTCATAATTCAGGAATTCCCCGTCCCAATCCTCATCCCCGGTCAACTTGAGAATTCCCCAATCAAATCGAGTTTGAAAATCATATCCTCGTCGGGTACAAGTTTTTATCCATCCCTATTCCTACGTTGCAAAATTTAGCTCTCCTATAGCTACAATTGAAACATTTTGAAAAAATTGATTTCATATTTTGTATGTTTTCCTATCATATAAAAGATGCATTGTATAATTACGTTCTTACTGCAATGAAGTGAGAAGATTTTTAACTATCAGAGCAAAAATCATTGATAGATTGTTGCCATGTTTTATTCACTTTCGTTTTGTAGATGTTTCTCGAAATTTACAGACATGGCCACTTGCATCTTTGTGTTTCCGCGGTTTATTTGCATGCAGCGCCGTTGAAGGTGTGCCACTTGCACAAGGTCTCAAAAATTTAGAAGCCTCAAAATATATATTCTTTTATATGTTTTAGGGCCTCAAAATTTACTTCCAACTTCAAAATGTTAACAATATATACAATTATGTTCTAAATATTTATTAAACTCGTCTTAAAGTGGTCGAAAGTGACAAAAAACCCATTAAAACTTAAAATTAGATGGTTACAATATATCTTTATCGTCATGTTTAGGCATCATGAAATTTTTTGCACAAGGTCTCTGCTTACTCAGCTACGGCAGTGTTTGCATGTACGATTCTTTCTATAAAATTCCAAAAAGCAATACGCAAAAGGAGTGTTATCTTTCTTACAACCTATTACCGATAAGAAATCTTGAAGAAAATGGAACATGAGCTGAAAGAGCATGCAAGCTAGGACCATTCATCGTGAGATGGTCTACAAGCTGCTCCCCCTCTCTTTCATGGCCCAGTTTTCTTTCATGTCGGCCATCTGGTTTGTAATTTGAAGTCAACATGTGGTTTAATTAACTATTAAACAGACAATCTTTTCTTGTTTAGGTTATCTGAGGTGACAATTTTTTTTCTTGTTTAGGTTACTTTGAGGAGACAAATTTTGAACTGAGATTTGCATGAATTAACTAAGGTATCTTTGTGACAATTTTCAAATATTTTATTTTCAACTTAAGATGTTTACACAGTAACTAAGGCTTAAGATAGACTTTTTGTGATAACACTTATATCAATTGGTGGTGGTTTGATTTGATTAATATTTATTATTGAACATTAAACAAGTAAAAAGGTTGTAAAATTTCCGCTTGATGTTTCATACTTTCATGTATTGTCAAAAATTAATCACTTTTTAAGTTGAAACTTTGATATTTTGCTACAAAAAGTGTTGATATAAAGTGACAGAATCACGTAATGGAAGGGTGTTGGTGTTAGTGTTTTTTTATTCGGTAAAAAAAGAAGTGATGTACACTAAATTAAACCAATATTGTTGTTATTAGCTTACAGAATTTGTGGATAACAACAAGCTTGAAACTGATCAGAAGTAGGAGTTAAATTAAAATGGCAAATATAAAATAAAATTTGGAAAGAATATATGAATCCGCCATTGGTATTTGCCAGCTGATTTTGAATCCAAAAGTAGTAGCTAGGTTAAACTAAACATAATTATTCTGATCAGAAGTCTATAATTAGTAAATGGGATGTATTATTCCTACCCTCCCTACTAGGGAGGGTTTGTACTTTTGATTCCCTTTGTCTCCTATTTATTTCAAGACAACACGCTTTTGTCGGTTTATGTTCAGTATTTGACGAGCTTTTAAGTGTTTCAACTTATTAAACTTTATATTTCATGTTCGCGTTTTCGCGTTTATAATTTTTCGATATAAACAAAATTATAAAAATAAAATAAAATAAAAAGCAAAAATTAGGAGGTGGGAATATAAGATATAGGGAGGGTGAGAATATCTTGTCCTCAAGAAATGGAATAGGATCTTTAAAGTTCAACATTTATTAAAAATATTTTGCCTTAACCAGTAACTTATATATCTTACATGAATTCATTTGTTTTAAATTCTGAAAATAGATAAAATATTATTGTATTTGTATAACAAATAGTTTTATGGATTCCATATATGACAAAATAGTTTATTATTGAATTAATCATACTTATAACGGTCAAACTATATCGAAAAATCATCTATCATTATTATTGAGTTTTCTAAGATTACTTATGTCAAGCTTGCGGGTTTTCATTTCGTCGTGATATGGATACTCAATGCAGGTTTCTGACTTCACTCAAAATGTAATAAAATGAGGCAATTTGTTATAATAAAACGTAATAAGAGTGGTTATTAATTTATTATATCGGTCTATATGCTCAAGGAATGGTCGGTCGGCACTTAAAAAGATGCACGGATAAGCCTTTTTGACGATCTTAAATTTTGAGGAATAATAACTAATCAATAAACATTTGTTTTGAGCATGTAGAAAATATGTTAGATTGTTTGAAGTTGTTTTTATAATTTTTGTCAACTTAGGAGGATGTGAATATCGGATTTGATTCAATGGCTCAAATAAAAGAATTTTCGATTTGAGCCATTGGATCAAATCCAATTGCTCACACATTCAACTCGACTCAAGTTATAAAAAAAACTTGAGACAATCCCAACCCGTAGAAAATATATTGAGGAAATTTTTTAAACGAACTCTTTCTACTAGTACTTTACAAATATAAACCTCGCCTATACATTTTTCTAAAATGAACTTTTCAATATTACACGTTAGATTCTTACCATAATAGTTTTAAACAGTACACGTGTATAACGAATTCCTGGGCATGGGCGAGGGCGTGGTACAGACTAGTAACAAGTGAAGGCCTGTACAACTAGTTATGGGCGTGGGCCTGGGCGAGAGGCTAGGCGAGATTGGTGCCTGGGCGAGAGGCTAGGCGTGGGCCTGGGCGAGATTGCGTGGCTAGGCGTGGAAAGGTGGGCTAAGGCGAGGGTTTGGGGCGTGGGCCTGGGCGAGATTGCGTGTCTGGGCGTGGAAAGGAAGGTCTAGGCGAGTAAACAAAAGGTCTAGGCGAGATTGAGTGTCACGTGGAAAGGAAGGTCTAGCGAGGGTAATTTTAATTGTGGGGTTTGTTTTGTTTTTGATTTGAAGTTTTGTAGGTAAAAAGCGTCCCAAGGTGCTTTGACATACGAATGTATATATAGGTGCAAATATGCATGCAGTTCATATTTCATGACATATGAGTTTAGATCCAAGATCATATCTTAAAAGTGATATGGTTATTGCTTTGGTTCTTAGATATAGTACTATTGTCATTGTAATAGTATCATATTTCATGGCACTGTTTTTTATTTGTAATAGTATCATATTTCATGCATATTTCATGGTATTGGAATCAACAAGATCACAACATTTCACATGCATATACTTTTGACAAGTAACATCACACTTGCTATGTACAGTGTACCTGTGGAAATTACCTTGGTATGTGGGCATGTGAGAGAATGGAAAAGCAAAATTGTGATTGTAACATCTTTTGGTCACTTTGGTAAAGTTTATGAAAAAAGTTCAGTTTGGTAATATGACTTTGGATATGGATTATTTTGGTAATTTGCTTAAATATATTTAAGACTAAAATACACCGTTGGTCCCTAAACTTGTATCGGAGGATCGCGAAGGGACGAAACTGGCCATAATCATCGCCACGGGTCCAAACAAGAGCTATTAAATGCCGATTGGTCCTCGACCAAGTCAAAGTCGATTTTTATTTTGTAGTCAAGGGTATTTTAGTCCATACACATTTAAACTTTTATAACACATTTATGTTTTACCCTTCATCTTTCACCTCTTCATCATCTACCCAAATCATTCATCTCCCCAACATTCATCATTCATCTCCCCAGATTATTTAGTTATCTATTCATCATTCAACTCAGCTCATTTGCAGCCATAACTTAATTGGTTAAAGAAGATGATATTTGTATATTGAATGGTGTATAGGGAAAGTCTTAGAAAAGTCTTAGAATGGTGTATTTATCATGCCTTTTAGACGATAAATATTGCAGCTGCTGCATCAATCTCGAATGGTGTATTGACTCTCCTTACTTTGTACGCAGGTGGGCTCCCAAGGTAAATAAACCAATGATAAATGTTACGAGATTTTAATTCTAGACTCTTGTGTGTTATATCTAAGCTGGCTAGAAATATGTTATATATTGTTGATATAGCTTTCAAGAATTTATGATTAGATGTTAGCGTCTGTAAGATTTATGTGTGATGTGGATCTAAGTCGGGTTACTAGATTGATGTTAATATAATGTATCTTTTGACAGTTGGATGATTTAGTTGGAGAGCTCGATTATTGTAGATTGAGACGCTCATTGTACTTAAATTTAATTGCCCACACTTCGTATGGTGTGTGAAGTGGCAATTTGCGTGTATTTGCACCTTCTCGGATATTGTAATATACCAAAGTTTTTATATCCGTTTTGTTTCTGAAATTTTGATTAGCATTATGAATTATTACCAAGTGTATTAATGTCGTATAATGTAAACATATCCTCTTCGGTGGCTAATTCCAGTATATAAAATGCTTACCTCGTTTCTATTAGCTTGTATGCTTGTATATTTCGTTATAGCCCTAAAATGAGAAATTATGTAATAAACATAAAACATTTCGATTATGCCCAAAAACATTGTTTAGTGACATTCGATGTTGAGTAAAAGTGGACTTATTTGTGGAATTCTTTTGTTAACAACCACCCATTTGCGGATGTCTTACTTAGTTACTTAACTTAAAACAAGCCTTCACCGTCCAATTAAATTATATTTGAGAGAGTCTTTAGTCATTTTAATAAATGCAAGTGAGCCTTACAATCTAATTACATATCACATATTGACATCGATGTCCATATGTCAAGAAACCTCTTTGTCTGCGAAACTTTGAAAAGTCTTATTTATTACTATATCGAGCATTCTAGTTTGTGCAAAGTCATCATCTAATGATTGTTTTGGGGTCCCGTGGATTTCTTTGCCGGTAGATGCAAACTAAGCTCTTGTCTGCATGGCTACACATATGATCATGTGATTTTATATAATCCATACAAATGAAACAAACCACAAAACATGTTTTTCTCAAGATGGTTGTGTAGGTTAAAGCTTAAGCCCTAACGGTTATGAAACATTGACGAAACTCTTTCGGCGATATTGTATTCTTTCTTTCTTTTCCATTTCTAAAAGGACGTGATTTGTTTCAGTCATCAATCTCTTCAAAATCATCAGAATAGCCAAGGAACCCCACTATCTCCTATATACAAGGTAACTTTTCTGGTTAACTAAGTCTAGTTTGCTAGTATTCTTGAGTATGTGTTATTCGTATTCTTGTAGGTATGTATATTGTCTACTCTGTTGATTAATTAAGTTACATTTGTAAAGTTAATGATCTGTCCACCCTGTATTCTGATGTCAATCCCTCATGTATCTTGCAATCTTTCTAAATGTAACATGGGTGTGACCTGGTAAATAATTATTTTTTCGAGTAAATGGTGTATACAGATACTATTAGTGGTGGCAATTCCAATCATTTACTTATAAGTGGTTAGATTCGGTTATGTTCTACCATTAAACATATCAAGCAACTAATTCTCTTGCCAAAAAATTAGCTAAATGTAAACGGGTCAAAGTCGCCTAAATTGTATTTCGCTTATCAAGTCAAGTAACTAGACTTTGTATTTGTTTCATTAAAGTTTGTAAATCATTTTCATAAAGATTATATTCTTATTTATAAAATCACAAATAGAAAACAACAAAAATATGGACAAAAATGTTTTGGATCAACCCAACTAAATCCCACCTCTTTGGACTGGTGCAAAATAAACCATTTTGACCCGTTCGACTTGCCCGACCCATCCATTTTGCCACTTTTATGTATCCGGAGATGATAAATGCACCATTTAATTTTGTCATACACCAATTTTGTTCTTTATTTTACCATAATGCCCTTATAACTAAAATTTGCACACATTGAAGAGCAATGGGTAAAATAGCCAGTTTTAATGGTGTATGGCAAATATTAATGGTGTATTTATCACCTCTGGGCTCCGGTATGTAATATGCTAAAAGCTTGTATCGGAGGTGTATTTATCATGCAGCTATTGCATCAATCTCGAATGGTGTATTTATCATGCCTTTTAGACTTTTAGTTATGTTATGAATGTTCAGAAAGTCTTAGAAAAGATGTTTCAGCTAAAAGCTTGAGCCCCTATGAGAATGTAACGAATCAGTAGGAAAATTGCTACCATTCCTGTCCCTTGTTACCATTTGGCATATTGATTTGAATTATTTTACCCATTCTTGGTTCTTATTATATACAGGTTAGAATGGATCCTAGGAACAAGGATATCGATCTTGATCGTTTAATGTACGATACACTTGATCCGTTAACTGAAGAAGATATGAAGAAACAAGAGGGAGGGTATGTCTATCGTTACCGCTATAATGGAGGTGCAGCATCTCAAATTTGGCTTGGTTACGGCGGTACATATTAATCAAAACCGATGTAATTTGAATCGGACATAGATTTTGAGTCGTTTATTTCTATTCTATTCAATCTTCATGACAGTTTATCTTGTACAAAAGCTAATTAAGTCCCGCTTACCTTTGCTTCGTCTTTGTATTCGTGTTCGTTGTAGTTGACATCTCAAAGAAGCCCATGCACATACGGGAGACTTGAAACCAAGAAGGAAGTGTTAGTTCAAAGACCATACCACGCGGCGACATGCGATGTCGCCCAAGGCTCCACCGTTAATGATATACCACACAAGATAACTTTGTGGGTCGACTTCTTCGCTTTGATCGATCATAGTTGAGCATCTCGTTGCTCGGATGTTAGGTATATTGATGCTCCATTTTCCGTGTTGACTAATACTTATTCTCATTCTTGATTATAGATATTACTACTTAATTGGCTCTCCTATCTTTTCATATTGTTGTTTGGGTTAAATTGATTTACATGTCCACCTACGATCATGAAGATGACATCGAAAAAGAAATCTAAAAAATCATCAAATCATCCATCGTATAAGCTTCATAATATTTTATGGTGAACTTGCGCATTATCGGTGAAATAATTTTGATAACTATATTACGAATTCGTGTTTGAAGCGTAGATCTAGCAACGCGGTTGCTTATACCAATAATAGTCCTTCAAAATCATAATCGTTATAATAACCTTAAAAGCGATTTTGAACCGCGCCTTTTAGCTTTTTTTGACGATTTACCGCTTATTAATAAAATACAATCCAAACTTTGATGAAGTTCGTTAAAATTCTTGCATCTAATCTATATCTTATTGCGTGTTTGGGGAGTAAAGAACGGTCCTTATGAATTCAAGCGAGCACCGGACCAGGGACCTGCATCTACATCTACTGCTGATATGTTCTCTCGTTAAATTTCCTCTCTATATATCATATCGAATAGGATAGAAGGCTCATTTGTTCGCAAGAATAGTCGTTTAGCATTCAAAGACTGTGATATATAGCTACACAATGTAACAACCGATCTGTTTATTCAATATACAAATATCATCTTCTTTAACCAATTAAGTTATGGTCGCAAATGAGTCGAGTTGAATGATGAATAGATAACTAAATAACTGGGAGATGAATGATGAATGTTGGGAGATGAATGATTTGGTTAGATGATGAAGAGGTTGAAAGATGAAGGTAAAACATTAATGTGTTATAAAAGTTTAAATGTGTATGGACTAAAATACCCTTGACTAAAAACAAAATCGGATTTGACTTGGTCAAGGGACCAATCTGGCATTTAATAGGCTCTTGTTTGGACCGTGGCGATGATTATGGCAGGTTTATTCCATCGCGATCCTCCGATACAAGTTTAAGGACCAACGGTGTATTTTAGTCTATATTTAACTAGCAATTGCTTATTTTCAATAGTTGCATGTTCAAGCATATGAAAGATATTTGCAATATTTATGTGTTTATTTACTTTTGAACAAAATATTATTTTAAATTACAAATATAGTAAAAACTTTATAAATTAATACTCATGTAATCCTTTAAATTTATTAATTAAAAGAGATATTAATCGACCAATATTAATTTATCTATAAATTATGAATACCCACAAAAGATATTATTATAGAGAGTTTATTAACTAATCCGAGTATTAATTTATCGAATTTCTATTTGCATTGACATATATAAAAGCAATTGTTTATTATTAAAAAATTTTGACTAGAAAACTATAATTCATTTATAATAAGATTTTAAACGGTGAAAAACTTTTTTATGTGTACTTTATTTAAACTGTTTACTTTGCATTTCTTTAAACTTTTAAACAAATACTAGCAGATTAACACAGAGAGTGATTTAACTTAGTGTAATAAGTTGTAATTCTAATAGTGTGTGAGCTAATTCAATGTCCAATGATCTTCAAATAGAATTTGAGTTAAAATATCTTAGTGTAAACGGTCCATGAACAAAAATTAGTTTTAGTGAGTCAACTTCAAGATGTTTTTCAGAATCTAAGAGAAGATTCAGTACAACCTGAGGTGAAACTAAGAGAGTGAAGGAGACAACTAAAAACATATGATGAATAATTCGGGACTTTCTGAAGATCTCCTCAACACTAAAGACAATATGAGACTTAGATAGTTTTGAAAAGTATCTAAGTCAGTGAATTATAAGCGGGAACTTTCTTTATAAGAGTGTAAACACTTATCAAAAAGTCAATAAAGTACTAAAGTAGGTATAAAACATATAAACAGTTGTCAACACTGTTTTCAAAAGTAAGATTAGCCATATCCTAAGAATAAAAAGAATGTACTACACCTTACTTGGCACGCAACTTTTACCCCGCGAACTTTCACAAATCCCATGCTACACCTCATTTTAGGGGTTTGCTACGCCCACATAAAAACTTCTACTCAAAACTCCCACTCGCTGACGTGTCAACGGGTGATTGGTTTTATGTGGGATCCACATCCCACAAAAAACCAATCATCCCACATAAAACCAATCACCCGCTGACACATCAGCGAGTGGAAGTTTTGAGTGAGAGTTTTATATGGATCTAGACTTTCTCAATAAGAATATTGTAAAGGAGTAAATTGCTTAGGCTGGACGCAGTAAGGTTGGATCGATCGATCCTTTTGCCAATCTCACTCGATCGTCTCTAATGTGGCTCCATTTGTCAATCGATCGATCGCAACATTTTTTTGGATGTGGGTCGTCTGGCCGATCGACAATCGTATGGTTGTGTGTGTGTGTTTAATAAATATAAAAGGTATTTTTGTGGGGTATATTTTTAGTAGTGTGGGCGTCTTCTTGCAGACCCACGTCGCCGCGGTCATTTGGAGAGAAAGGACGGCGTGGCGAGAAAAATAGAAGGATTGACTCTCCTTACCTGGCGGCACTTATGGTATTACAAAGTGGTCCAACATGTGGCGTGCTCTGATGTGTGCCATCTGCCATTGAGCGTTTTCATAGATACGATTAAAACGTCTCTTTTCGTAATATACGTTTGGAATGGTTTAAAAAAAAAAAAAAAAAATCTCTTGTTTCTGTCATAACGTTTATTTGATATTTTCGCCACAAAAGTAGAATATCTGGTAAAAGTTATTAAACATGAAAAACCACAACCGGATTTAAAGGTTCTTTTTCATAACTTTTTGTTTACATACCAAATCTGTGCTTCTTTTTTGTATCAAAGCGTTTTTGTTAGCTATAGTATAAAGACCTTATAATGTTACTATTGAATCCTCTTAAGTTGGTTACAACATGATAGGTCATGTTGGCCAATCATAAAAAAGAAAATTCATAAACGTTTTTCTTTTAATTAAAATTATAGTCCCACTTATTTTTTCACTACTCACAATACAAACATGATCTATCATGTTAAAAACCAACTTAAAAGGATCTTTTTCCTACTATTATAATCCAATCTGTCAGCCAACAGAGTCATATGCCACCCATTGTAACGTAAGGCATTATTATTATTTTTATTTATTATTATTTTTTTTTTTTACATATTACCATGTTTGGATATTTAAGCAACTGCAACATATATATACAGCCTTCCCAGAGTCATTATTTTTCTAAAAAAAGAAACTTGGTTTAAGATGCCATAACTATGGGAATGTTTTGTGTGAAATTTTGAGACGTTCAACTGATTTTTTCTTTTCTTTTAAAAAAAAAAAAAAAAAAAAAAAATCTAGACTGGCTATTATTAGAAAAGAAGTCTTGTTTAAGATAACTTTTCTTTAAGGAAAAATAATCTGATAAAAGACACTCTTCGTATACTCCATAATAGATTTCTAGAAAGTTAAGGCTTGGGAAAAATAATCTGATAAAAGACACTCTTCGTATCTATATCTATACTACTCAGAATACTACTCATCACGTATCTTAAAATTAAGACTTACAAAATACAAAGTTCTATCAGACAATACATAACGACTATTAATAATCTTTCTCATCAATCTTAATTTTAAGACTTACAGTCTTAAAACTTAATGCATAAAATACAAAGACTATTAATGTGGTGAAGATATTTAATGTAGTTAATTAATTAACTCGGTCAATAAATGCAATTAATGCAGTTATTAAAACACCTCTTACACAAGAATACAAATTATCAAACATATCAGACAAACCAACTTAAACATAATTCCCGCATTAAAATGTCACTGTCTACAATAAGAAAGAACATTATACAAACATTCAAGCCCGAACGAAACGGTCCAACGGGCCTGAATCGAACTGACGATCCAAATGGGCATCGGCCAAACAAGGTCGGTCGAGCCCGAGCCACGAACTAAACGGAACCGTCGAACGAATATGAGCTAAACGAAATTAAATCAGAATTTATTATTAAAAGAATATAATAAACTAAAATACACGATTCAACCGAAAATTTTATTTCAGTGTCCAGCACGCAACGCTGGAACCCAGATTAATGTCACTAATGAATAATAAAGCGCATTATACAGATATTCAGCTCGAACGGTCAATCAAAATGAGCTTAAGTCTGAACCGGTGCGGGTAAGACGCTCGAGACTCGAACGAGCACGGCTAAACGAAATTTTGATATCCGTAATTTATTGTAAAAAAACATAATAAACTAAAATACACGATTCACCGAAAATTTTATTTGCATGTGCATGCACCAACGCTGGAACTCGCTAGTTCTTTTATAAAAGGTTTGGGACATTCTAAATATAGTAGTCTTAAAATTTTTAAGACAAAAAACATTTCCATCAAAAGAAAGTTACTTTTGCTAAGCATAATAATTAAGCATACATATAAATTAAAAAAATAATTAATGTCTTTTAATTCTCATACTTGTAACATTCTCGAATATTGATGCATCTCATTTAAACCATATGAAGACATGTAAAAAATGTAATAAATTAAAATATATGGTTTACTTGGAAATTAAAATACGTAAAGTTAATGCTAGAAAAAAACATATATATACAAAACATTTCGTCATTATAAAATAATTCTGGGTTCTCCGTACACATTTCATGCATACAAGACTCCATAATAGATTTCTAGAAAGTTAAGGCTTGTGAAAATATACAATAATGTTAGGATGCCAACATGTTAAATGTAACATTAATGCTGTATGGGCAGCAACATGATATCACCATTGTATGTTTGGCATATTCACATATAAATGTTTAAAAGATAGTTAAAAATAAATCATGCGTTCTATTGACTATATACACACTGTATTTTGTATATATGCTCCTTGAGATGACATTTCTTAAAATTTTAAGACAATAACACCTTTTCTAAAATATCAATACGGACTATAATGTTTGTATGATCTATATCTCTTTCATTTTTACATATTTCTACATATACAATACGCGTTTTAAGATACATATCCATATCCAAATATTGGTAGTGACCCCAAACCGCAAGAAACCAAAATCGATACATAGGCATGGTAACATACGCAAGACTCTCCATGTTAGTTCGTTCCTCCCTATCGAGTACATCGACTTGACCATTTGTTTCCTATTTATCATCGTCGTAGGCCCCTTGAGTTTATTATGTTTATCATCTCAATTATATGTACAAAAACACATTCATGTAGGTCCATAAGCGACTTTCTATGTTGTATGACAATATTAGCTATTCATCACGTGAGATACCTCAACTATTGTCATTTCGTAGCCATTAGATCATTTTGTCTTATCAAACTTAACTAGGACCGATCTAGTCACGTTTTCATGTTCCAAAAACCAGATAAAAATTAAATGGGTTGGATTAATTATTGAATTGGCCCAGTACAACCCAATGGACGATTAATTTTATGGGCCAAAAACTTGGTATATGCCTTGTCGAGGGGTCAAGTTTGCTCCTCTTGTTAAAACACTCCTATAGCCTACTACATGTTACTAAACTTTAACTTTTCGTTGGTTTGGTTACGACTTACGAGTATGGAAACATATTTACCCTTTTGTGCAATTTGGCAACTTGGGTATTTCCTATTTTGTTGTTTTTTATCACAATATCAACAACTGATACTATACTGTTTTACACATCTTATAGTGGTTCATCTAGCAAGTCCATATGTTGTATCGGAGAATCTCTCTTCCGTGGACATTAGCGCTGCTGTATAGTTCTACAAACATTATATTGAATTACAATTTAAACCATATACACGTTAAAGCATTCTTTCAGCCATGAATTGCCATATGATCTAAAACCCGACAAGGAAATGACAAGCATTAAGAGAAAGAAGTATCAAGCAAAAGAAATTGGTGATGATGACCCTTGGAAGGAAACACATAGGACAAGGTTAATGATCTTCACAACTGTATATGACGTATTGACTTGGTCTCATAAACTACATGAAAATATTCAAACTTGTCATCAAAGAATGGTCCAAATCCAGTTACACCTTTATTCTTTTATTCAAATATTATTCGAATATACACACTATATTTTTTTATATGAAAAAGCTCGGTCTAAATTAGAGCAGTCCCATTCGTAACGCCCTAACGCCCGTTAGGGGGCTATTAACGCCGTTATCGGCGTTATAACGATGGAAGTGGAGAAGGTTAACGCCGTTGGTCCCTGGCCGTTGCCTTCGTAACGCCCGTTAAGGGGTGGAAATCAAGAAAAAAAATTTCATTTCGCCCCCCCCATGATTGAAGTGTGTGTTCTTAAATGTGTGTAACTGTGTGTGTGTACAGGTTGTGTTGATGGTTTATACCGATGGAATAGTAAGTGTGTGTAATGTGTGTGTGTGTCTGCAAAGAAGAAGGAAGACGAAGGTTTGGTTGTGGCATGTGGGTCGGTTTGTGTTTGTGGACTTTCTTTTTCTTTTTTTTTTTTTTTGTTATTTTAGTTTTGTAATTATTTTAATGATATAAAAATATTTTTGTATATTAATTTAATAAACGAAATATTAGTTTACGCTTAATAAACGAAGTGTTTGTTTTAGTTTGGGGTTGAAATTGAAAATATGAAATATTATCGGTGTTATGGTGTTATTGGGATGTTATGGATGGGAGTGTTTTTGGGGACGTTAACGTTAAATGTTAAAGTTCGATGCCATACCGACGCGACCAAGTTATTGGTGTTATGGTGTTATGAATGGTAGTGCTCTTATAAATTCATACCGTCATACATTCTATTATATGACTCAAACACATAAAGTGGTGGATCAAGGGAAAAAGGTCACCATGTGCACAAAAGGTTTTTTATTGTAATATAGAGGAAATGAGCGTAAACTAGTAAGTACTATTTCATTAACTATAGTAAGCCAAAAAAAGGAGTTAGCAACGAGTTAGTTCATTTGCAGGTTTTAACAGTGAAGTCGTGAACAAGTAAGTGATATTGAGAAGGGTACATTTATAATTCGGTAAAGATGCTTTGATTGAATGGGCTTCAAGCCTTCAATTACTTGATTAAAATTTTGGACTTGGGTTGGTATTTGATTTAGATTGTAGGTACATATTTCATTCATATTTAGTCACTGATAATTTACTATAATTTTTTATATTGGGGGATATGATTTGCACAAATGGGTTAGTGATTCCACACTCTAATGTAGAGGTGCAAATAAACTAAACCTTTATCAAACAACTAGAGCTCGAGCTTGAGCTTGACTTGATCGAGTCGTAAACAAGATCGAAACACAAAACGAGCCGAGCTCAAGCTTTTAATTGCTCGAGCTCGAGCTTTTATCAAGCTTTCAAGAACATATATATTTTTAGTATACATATTTATATAAACAATTTAAAACTAATGTGAATATTGGTATAATAATTAAATATTTGTGGAATGACCATTTAAACTCTAATTCTCTCGAATGTTTTATATAAGTTTTTTCCTCTCAAGTTCATCGCGTATTTTCTTGAATTTATTGAATAGTTTGACTATCAAATCTAATGTTTATATATGAATTCGAGCTATTTGAGCCGAGCTCGAACTTTACACGACCGGCCTCAGTTCTGACGATCAGTTTCATCGTTTATTAAGCCAAGTCAAGCCTACCTTATAAATTTCAAGCTAAGCTCAAGCCCTTTCAAGCTCGAGTTCGACTTGCCTTTATTATACCCCTACTCTAATGTATAAACTGTTAAAACATGACATACATACGATACAATTATTTAATAAATAAGTTGGTGTGCTTCAATCAAAAAATTGAATGTGCCAATTATTTCCCCCATATATAAGCACCTTTTTTTTCATTCCTTTAATTTATTTTTAATACTCATTAGAAGGTAATAACTTTCTTTCTCTAAGTTTTATACATAAAACTCCTAAATACTCTTTTAGATCTTCATTATGTGTGATTGATATCATAAGGTAGGTGCCTTACAACTTTAGCACAACAAACCAACGATTTTGATGATGCCAAATAGACAAATTTAAAATTTATTTTGCTTACCTTGAAGAGCAAAATATTTCATTTGAACTGACAATTTCACCAGCAGATTTTCCAAAAGAATAAACCTTAAGAATTCCATCATTATCCTCTTGTTTATCCTGCACATTAATACATATCAGAAGATCAACAGTTTCAAACATATAAATAGGAGCATTTGTGAGCCTTCTAATTACATTCTTGTTAATTTTGTACTCGGGTCCCAACAATAGACAATTCAAATAAAAGTTTCTCCTTTTCTGATAGATGTAATTGAATCCTTTCTCCATTTCATCCTTACTAGCAACACAAAAATTTTATATTATCCTTTTCCAAGTTAGACACAAGACAAAGTTCTTTTATCCTATGAGACATCATGTATGTAACTTCATCTATTTCATTTGTAAACCGAACCGTTTCTTCTTATCGATCATAAGCTAATGGGATTTTTCAACAAACGGTTTAACTCGCACAACATCCAACAAAGTACTATTTATAGCGATCCCTAAATCCTCCAAAATCATAAAATCACAAACATAGGAAAATTTCTTACAAAAACATTCAAACCTTTAGCTCTCCTAACAAAATTGCTAACCTTTCTAGGGTCGTTAGGGTCTCTCCTAGATTCAAGTGGCTTACTCATGATGAATGTTTAGAAAAGTAGGGAGATAACATTCATGGGAGACTCCAAATCGAAATAGACCTGATTTATGTATAAGTAACCAATCATGAAAGGGATCTTAATGCTCCAAGGATCACCTTCCTAATCTTTGGATCAATCCTGATGAAAGAGGGACAAGATTTTCCCATTATAAAACTATGGTAACTATATCTTCTTTTGTGGGAAATTGACTCTTAAAAGTTTCATCATCTAACCTATCTTATCCTCTTCCTCTTCAATTAGTCCATTATCCATGGAATCATCCTCTCGCACCACATGCACATTAAAACTACTAGACGCATCAGAATTTTCTTTTAAATGTCACTTTTTCATCTCTGTTAATACAAATAAACCATAAAAACGTTTATTTATATTTTATGATCTTCTAATGTTTTGTCGATAACAAACGTAAAATCATTTTAACGAAATAAATTAAATACGTAAAAGCTTTGAGCCGATAGTTTACTAACACACTTTAACTAAACATATTAAACCATCAAAACATGTTTAATGAAATAAGTTATATAAAACCAAAGCCATTTTTATAAAACACTTACAAGTAATATTGTTTACTTACATTTTATAAAAATATATGTATTTTGTATATGCTTGAATGAGAAACCAAAGTTCATAACTCATGACCCAGACCCACGATCCATCGATTAGAACAATGAATCTTGTTGGGTAAGAACCAAAGTCTATAACCCATACCCATGGGCGTGATCCATAACCCATGACCCATTGTATGACATCATGCATGAAGTCATGTTGGATATTATCCATGATCCATGCACCCAAAGTCCACGACCCATGACACAAGATCCATAACCCATCGACTAGATACATTGTATCTTGTTGGTATCCATGATCCAAAGTCCATGACCATTGGTCCATAACCCATAACCCATAACCCGGTTTGCAACCCAAAATCTGGACTAAGCTGACCCAGCAGCCGGATCCCTAGAATTTCACTGGCCGGATCCCTTGGGTGAGGGACCTGTCGGAGCCACGGAACAGTAGGCTTGTTTTGCCTATAAATAGTGAGCCATTTCTCTCTTGCTTACTAACCCTTTTAGACATAAATTCTCTCTATGTTCTAACCTCTCTAACCACAGATCCAAAGGGTCATTCTATGTAGTTTTATATTTGTGTGATTCTCTAAGTTCTTTTTAAAGGCGAGATCACAACCTCTTGAAGACGTGCAAGCTAAAGGTCATGAGTTTCTAAGCTTCGTCATCATCAAGACCAACGAACTGCATCTTGTTGATAGTTATTTTCTCCCTCCATAATATGTCGTGTTAAAGGCATTAGTGTATGGTGCCGAAGGTTTACATTTGATATGGTGCGTCGATGTACAAGTTGTGTAGATTGGGTTAAAGGGTTTTGATATCCTTTCGAGTATTGTAAAAATTAGCGTGTCTCCTTTGGGTAGTTGCATTGGGTAGTATTGTTGGGTAGTAGTTCCTCCTTTGTAATGTAACTCAGTATCTAGCCTTGTACCGGATAAATTTAGGCAACATTGTGATAGGTTTGGTTCTACCTCGTGAAAGAACTCGGTGTCTAGCCTTGTACCGGATAAAGTGTAGGTGACATTGTGAAGGCTTCTTCGCCACATTAAGGAGCTTGTGTTGTGTAGTGCTTAGAAACTCTCGAGTTGGGTACTCGAGGAATGGAGTAGGGCAAGGAAGGTGTCCTTGTAGCCGAACCACTATAAATACTCGTGTTGTCGTTTTGTGTTCCTTTACTCTTTATTTCTTGCATTACTTATTTATATGTTCATCTATCAATATCCAACGCACGATCTAAATGGATTGACATAAGTCGATCTAAATACATCAAAACGAAGTTTTAATCGGCAAAACTATTTAACCCCCTGCTAGTTTTACACAATTGGCATCAGAGCTTCGTTACCAAGTTTGTTAGAGTATATTGTACTTTAAAAACTTAATACGATCTATGTATGTTTGAAAACTACAAAGAAGGAAATTTCTTTAAAAAAATTCATGTTTTAGAAATTTTTGTATTTTAACAAATGTTAGATATTGATAAATCATTCTAACATTTTTTTTGAGAAATCTTCATGCTAGGATTCTTCCAATTACTTCGTTCTATCCGAAGAAAAATGAAGTCAACACCCAAAGAAGAATCCGAAGTGATCACATCTTTCTTTCAAAAATACGATTAAGTATTTTAAAAGCTCATGAAGTATTTCGCTTATGATTTCTAAAATAATATATATATATATATATATATATATATATATATATATATATATATATATATATATATATATATATCTCTATATTATATATACAGGAGGCATTTGACATTAATGCCACCTCAACGCCACCTCAATGACACCTCAATGCCACCTCAATGCCACCTCAATGCCACATAAGCATTTTGTCCAACTAAGCAATTAATTTTTAATTTTCCGAATTTTATTTTATTTTTTTGTAATTTTCGTAATATTTTTAAAGATTTTTAAAATTTCCAATTTTATTTTATTTTTTGTAATTTTCGAATTTTTAAAGATTTTGAAAATTGTTTATAAAAAGGTTCCTTGCAAGGATTGAACCTTGGTTGTTTTGATAAATAACTCAGTGTTTACCACTTGGCAACAAGTTATTTTGATAATTATGTTGCATATTATAATCTATAAATGCTATAAATGCTATGGAATCTATTCTAAATACAATTCCACTTTTATTTTATTTTTTGTAATTTTCGAATATTTTTAAAGATTTTTAAAATTTCCGAATTTTATTTTATTTTTTGTAATTTTCGAATTTTTAAAGATTTTGAAAATTGTTTATAAAAAGGTTCCTTGCAAGGATTGAACCTTGGTTGTTTTGATAAATAACTTGTGTGTTTACCACTTAGGCAACAAGTTATTTTGATAATTATGTTGCATATTATAATCTATAAATGCTATAAATGCTATGGAATCCTATTCTAAATACAATTCCCACTTTTATTTTATTTTTTGTAATTTTCGAATATTTTAAAGATTTTTAAAATTTCGAATTTTATTTTATTTTTTGTAATTTTCGAATTTTTTAAAGATTTTGAAAATTGTTTATAAAAGGTTCCTTGCAAGGATTGAACCTTGGTTGTTTTGATAAATAACTTGTGTTTACCACTTAGGCAACAAGTTATTTTGATAATTATGTTGCATATTATAATCTATAAATGCTATAAATGCTATGGAATCCTATTCTAAATACAATTCCACATATATCTAATTTTATATAGTTATTTTCTTAAGACCGATTATCATAATTTCTCATCCATCTTCTCTAATCATACATTACTTTCTTTTGTTAACTTTGAGCTTTTGACCCATCCGAATCGCTCCTTTTAGCTAACTTTCTTCTATTTTAGTCCTTTGACCCGTTAGTAAAAAAACCCGTAAAATGGTTCGATTTGTTGTATGTCTCAAAAACTAATATTGATATTGTAGCAAATGACCCCAAGGAAGATATAATATGGACAAGCATGCAAGTGGATGAGGAAACAAGGAAAGCTATAGGGCTAAATGATCAACAAATCATTAATCAATTTCCTTTTGAGACTGCCTTGTCATGAAACACCATTTGGCGGAAATAGTTCAAAAGGTCATATGACCATTCCTCATATTCGAATTCGACAACCGCTTATTTCTTTTCGCTTATAATGCATTCAATAAAAATTTGGCACGCTTATATCTTATTTTCCGTTAACTTATTTTTTCAAAAGATAATTTTGCTATAGCAAATTATGTCAACGATAATTATAAGACATGCCCGCCCATCATGGCTACGACTACTAGTATATATATATATATATATATATATATCAAAGGTATGTTCTCCTAATTACAATTAGTTGATCTAAAAACATGCTAATTGTTTGGGGATAAAATAATAGTATCTTTATATTATGATAGGCATTCCTATAAAGACCTTGCATATATTTAATACTATGTGTATAGATACGTAGATTTGGTGTCTAACATCAAAGTCACAATTTTCTAAAAAGTTTCTCTTCATCTCAACACATTACCGGGAATTGTATTCCCCCTTGATTTCCCTAAACATTTATCTTGAAAAGAAATATTGCTAACTAAAAGTCCCGATCCATCATTCCTCGTGATAGAGATATTTTTGTTGCATTAGTAATCTACATCAATATCATCTATTTAATTCTTTATATATCATGTTAAAATAGAATTTGACATGATTCTTGTTCTTTTCTCGATTCATGGTTTACTCATAAAAGTATTTCATCAAATGTGTTTCAGAAACACGAAGACTCAATCAAACCTTGTATCACATCTATGATAGATAAACTCTAAGGAATAGAGCAAACCTTGACAAAACTCAAATCAAAACTCCCACGCCAAATTATCAAACCTACTAAAAATGTTAACTTACTAAATAGCCGGATCCTCGATTATAACGTGCTGCATCCCTTTAAAAGGATCTCATGAACCAAGACATCAAGAAAATGTAATATGTATTAGATAGTTCACTGTACATTCTCACCTTCCACTTTACTCTCTCATACACGACCCTAAACTCAATACTACTGTTCCTGGAGCTTTCTCTTCATCAATTCAAGCTATCCAATCACTTGTGTAAGTTCTATCTTCACTACATTATGATTTCCATTCTTAAGTTCTTCGTAATACAATTTTAACATCTTTAGAGTTTGTATTCAAGTGGGTTTGTCACAATTTGCTATCAAATTGTTTTAATTAGCTATCTAAGATAACTAATCAAAGAACAAACATTGTTAATACAGATTAAAAAAATCAAAAAGAAGGATGTTTTGAGCAAAATTGTGATAAACCTCAAAAAGAACTCTTCCAAAAATTAACACCACATTGTGGTCTTATTGTTTAGGATCAAACATGCCTAGCTCAACTCAACAAGTGTTGGATCAGCCCCAGATAGATCTTTCGAGCCTTAATGAACAAATAGTAAACTTGTGTAATCACAAGCAAACTATAGACAATCTCTGTTAAACTTATGTCCACGCGGAATATGAACACAATAGTTAAAGAAGACAATAAACACAAAACTCTTGATCCTCTATGGATCTATATTAATTTACTAATAATGATTTCAAAGGTGTACATAAACCCTAGCCGCATGTTTCTTTTATACTATCAGAAACCCTAATTCTGCAGCTTACAAAACACGTAAAAGATATGCATTATCTCTTCCTAAAATAACTCATGCATATCCTAACTAATTACTAATAATACGGATACTACTATCCGCAGTAAACAAAACTATCGCAAAGAATCGCACTATCGCAAAGAATCGCACTTACAACAGAAACAAAAATAACTATCGAGGAATCGATCACAGGATCCATATTGTTACAATAATTCCTAACAATCCTCCCATAAACTTGAATTTGACTAGGTTAACTTCAAGTTTCCAGATAGATCTTTAAACAAAGACGAGATTGAATCTTTCAAAGAATCAAGCAATGTAAGGAACCAACAAAGAACACCTAGAACCACCGTAACCAAAGAATGAAGTCCACAAATCCATCGCCAGCCCTATGTCAAGAACATCGATCCAAAGCAGAACAATAACTTGAGTAGATTTGATAAGCCTTAACCAAGTAGCTACTCACTCTTGGGCTAGCCGATTCTTTGGTGGAATCAATACATCACCCCGGTGAACCAATAACCACCCAACACTTAGAACGTGAATCAATGGTGTGTTGGAAACCCTAATGATTTTGGCAAACCATCACGACCATCAACGGATTTGAGTTGTCTTTACCGAAGCCGTTAACTCAGGACTAGCCATGGTATTCCACTGCCTTTACCACAAGCCATGAACTGGTGGGCTAGCCAACTATTCATCTATGAGGACATGGTGAGTTGAGCACCATACAATTTATTGGAAAATTGTCAACCATCCAATGGATTTGATATCTCTTTACCAGAGCCGTTTGCTCATGGAGTAGCCAATGTTTGGTGTGTGAGACCAGGGTACACGGATAACCCTCTGATTTTTGGTAAATCAGCAACTATCAACGACTTGAGGACTCCCACCGAGCCGTAGCCTCATGGTGAGTTAACTCTTTGTCACTCATGGTGAGTTAAGAACCATATGTGGATAATACAAAACCGCACAACATGATCCTCAAATAGAAAAGTTAGCACACAAATAATATACACAAGGTTTTTTTTTTTTTTTTTTTTTTTTTTTTTTAACACAAGAGAAAAGAAATCATTTACACCAATAAGACAAGATACCATTCTCAAGATGAGGCAGCAGCATTGACAACACTAATTATGTCCTTAATAAGCTTGACCAATTGCTTTGCATGCAGCATATCATTGCCAACAGGTTCAGCAGACAACAGCAGCTTGTGTTTTAACATTTTGGTCATAACCTGCACAGACAAAGGATACTGCAAATCCGAGAACATATATACATAGTGACCACATACAGTCTGCAATACATGCACATGTGCCAAAGGATAGAAATCCCAATGCCATACTCTCCAAGTATCCTGACTTTCCCAAACCTGAAAGCCTTTTCCATCCTGATAGATAGAATCAAACAACACATGTAGATCACCCAAAGAAGAAAAGACCAAGACCAGATGCGTGATGAGTCTCAAAATAGTTAGAAACCAATCCATACAACTTTATGAGATCCTGCTTATCCACTAGATGAAGTATTTCACCTGTAAAGGTAAAATTGAATGACCCATCTCCTATAGATTGTATTCACCATACCACCCATAAACTCGTAAGTTCCCATCTATCTAAAAGGGACCACATAACCGGTTCTCATCGTAATCATCAGATCAACAACCTTGATGAAGGAACTTTCGAGGCATTCGATCAAATACCCTAGACCTCCTCTTCGTAGCAGAGACTTTTTCTTCCACCAAAGTGGAAGAAGGAGAAGAAATACTAGATCTTGGAGCATCCGAGTAGGGATCACCGAGCATCTGGAGTAGCATCCTCAGTAGAAATAGGCTTTCCAGCATCAGGAGGAATAGGCATAGCTGCATCAGGGGAAACAAATGGTGCATCATCAGTGGAAACAACCTTAGACACATCAGAAGGATTTCCACCAAGGTTGTCGCTGGGAATGCTTTTAGGCTCTTCGAAGGAACAAATGGAACTCCATCGAAGGATTCCTTGATGGATCTTTAGGAGGAATACTCTAAGATTCATCGCCAGGAAGAGTTGTTTCACCGATATCTCCAAAGGTGTGGAACGGTGATGGATTCCTCACAGCTTGAATCTTTAGAGTCTCTTCGTGATGAACAACATCTTCGCCATGAGAGTAATGTCATCAAGTATCAGCAGATTTCAACTTTGATTTTAGGCCCTTCCAAGGAAGAATGATGTCTCTTCAACCTTGTATATGGATTGATGCCATCCCTATTCAACTGAAAAGCGAATTCTCTCATATGCAATCTTTAACTGTTCATCCGTCAGTGTCTTTACATATTTCATAGTCCAACCAGTTTTGTATATAGCAGAACTCATATTCTTCACAAATTCCCTCATGTGTTGCCTTTGCTCAGCTTGAGTAGGAGGTTTATCTCTTAGCCTTAGCCTTTCTTCTACATTCGCTTTCTTCTCGATTAGCCATGGCAATCAGAGTAGCAGAAAAATTATCTGACTCAAAAGCATTCCCCTAGATAGACTAAGAAAGGGATGTGTTGGTAGTGACTTCACCCACAATTTGTTGCCATGTGGCATCAGTGAAATGTAAAGCAGCCTCATCAAGTTCTTGCTTTCTTTGTGGTGTGATGTCAGGAACTGTGTGAGTTTGACTTTGAAATTATGCATCATATGTAGCTTGAACCTTTTATGCTACCTCCCTATCACCCTTTTCAATTTCATGGAGTCTAAAAAGCCTTTCTTGTTCAGCCTTGAAAGCAACAGGATCTATTTCTTCTTCAACCATAGGAGCCTTGCCCTTATCCATAGGAGGAACAGATGCTGGTACAACATCAGTAGTATCCTTGGGATCAGAAGACACATAAATTGGTATCTTAGCAGCATTGGAAGAAGTATCAGCATGAACAGACTTATCTGTACCAATAGTATCAGCAGGATCAGGCATTGTGTCAGAGGGAACCTTCTCCTTATCAGCAGCAATGAGACTATCAGAAGAATCCATAGGACTAACAAAGAAGAATGCACTTAAACCTTTCAAATGTCGATAGTCCGAGGTTTGCTTGGTTCTTTTCCCGAGTCATTCTTCTTGTAAAACCTTGAGCTCGAGGAACAACAGGATCAAACACATTATATTTCTTGGTTGCAGTATCATCCAAAGAAATAGAAGCCAAGACATGTAATGCTTCTAAATCAATTTCCTCCTCATCCTCTGACTCAAAAACAAAAACCTTACTCCTTCTCTTATTCAACCTATTTTCCAACTCTTTTACCCTTCCAACCAGTTTAACGATAGCTCCACCAAGTGATTTCTTAGTCTCCTGAAGCTCATTCCTTGTTTCTTTTAGCTGAGCCTCCAAGTCATCAACCTTCTGAGTATACCTGTCAAGTAATCTAGACATTTTCTATAGATTATCAGGATCCTCAGCTCCACCAACATGATTTCTTGAGGTGTTAGGAGCTTCATTGGACCTGGCAGGAGACATATAAAAATCACCACCAAAATTGGTGACATCCTCAAAAGTATGACTAGGTGGACTTAAAGGTTGGTGAAAAGGTTTGTCAAGATTGACCTCAGTCTCAACATGAGTTTGTTCTTGTGATGCAGAGGCAATGACAGGCTCCTCAGGAGCAACAACTCTAAGAGATGGTGGGGCTAAAGGTGTAGGGATGGGGTTGTTGGCTATCACGAGAATCGATGCGATGCATCAGAGCAATGGAGGCCCCAATATCGCCGTAATCGATGCAGAGGCACCAACAAAGATTGGAATGGATGCCATAGAGTCACCAAGAAATTTCAACATTAGATGGCTCATTGCCACCAAGCAGACTTCAACAGACCAACACCTTCATTGCCGTGAGGGCAACATAGAAGGTAACAGGGTCTATGTTCTCCAAAGAAATTGGTTTTCATGGTAGCAAACAATTTAGCGAACAATTTTCTAATTACTCTAGGGATTGATCTGAGGTTTCAATGCCTAAAATTATTTGAAGAAATCTAGGATACATTAAGAATGTGGAAAACTAGAAGGGGGGGTTGAATAGTTTTGCCAATTAAAACTTCCTTTTAATCTAATTAGATCGACTTATGTCAATCTATTTGGATGTGTGTGTTGGATGTTGATAAACAAGCATATAAAGGTATGTAATGAAAAGATAAGATTAAGAAGCACAAAACCACAACGCGAGTATTTATAGTGGTTCGGCTACAAGGACACCTTCCTTGCCCTACTCCACTCCCCGAGTCACCTACTCGAGAGTTCGTAATCACTACACCAACTCCTTATGGCGGAGAAGCCTTCACAACGTCGCCTACCCTTTTCTGGGGCTAGGCTAACCACCGGGTTCTTTCACCCAAGGTGAACCACACCTACACAACGTCGCCTACCCTTTATCGTGTACTAGGCTAAGTACCTAGTTCTTTCACACCAAGGTGAACCACACCTACACAACGTCGCCTACCCTTTATTAGGTACTAGGCTACACCTAGTTCCATTGCAATGGAGGAACTACTACCCAACACTACACCAACGACTAATCCCAAAGGAGATCAACTCCTTTTACAACATCATCAAGGATATCAATATCCTTGGATCTAGTACTAATCTATCTTGTACATTGAAACACACCATATCGAATGTACATCTAAGGCACCTTTCACTAATGCCTTTAACTAGATCTTCAAGACACCCTTCAATAATGTCTTGTGTCTTGACTTCTAAGCACCCTTCAATAATGCTTCTAGTCTTGACTTCTAAGCACCTACCACAAGTGCTTATGATATGGACGATAGATACCCTTCACTAATATCTTCGCCTTGACACTTGAGACACCTTTCACAAATGTCTTCAACACTTTAGGAAAAGAAAACAATCATCAACAAGAAGATTTCAAGAGTCTTGATGATGAGGAAGCATGGCAACTCATGGACTTGAGCTTGCTCGACTTCAAAGGTGGTGATCTCGCCTTTAAGAGGAACCTAGAAGATCACACAAAACAAACTACAAACATAGATCTCTTGGATCCGAGGTTAGAGAGTTTTAACTCAAGGGAAAGTATGTTGGAAAGGGTGAGAAACAATGAAGAAATGGCTCACTATTTATGAGGAAAATTTCTACTATTCCCGGATCCCACGGATCCTCCCATAAGGGATCCGTCTAGCGTAAAGCTAGGGATCCGTGGACGCCCTCTTACCCATGGGTATTTTGGTTATGGGTCATGGGTTGATCCATGGGTCTTTAGCTAGATACAATGTATCTATTGAGTGCAATGCACCTAGTCACATGGGTATGGGTCAAAACCATGGGTTATGGATATTATCCATATATAATATAAGCATGATGTCATGCAATGGGTTATGGGTCAAGCTCCATGGGTCATGGGCTTTGGGTTGTACCCAACTACATTCAATGTATTTGGTCAATGTGTTATGATACTTAAGTTTCTACCATTTATATTACCCAATATACTACATACTAGTTATGTGTATATTTTACCCAAATGTGTAAACACTAGTTGTTGTACATATGTAATATTAAATCATAAAATCACTTATACTTGTTTTAGTGTTTTATGTGAAAATGTGAATATGTTAGAACTATTAGTTCAAACCATTTACGATTTTATTTGTTTCGTTAAAATGATTTTACGTGTTATCGACAAAACATTAGAAGATCGTAAAATATAAATAAACATTTTACGGCTTATTTGTATTAACAATCCCCTTTGTTCATGACAAAATATAAAATTATTTTAAGGAAAAGCTAAAATTGTAAAAGTTTGAATTTGTAGTTTTACTTTCTTCTCCCCTTTTGTCGAAACAAAAGAGCTTCGAAGAAACTAACACATTTTAAGAAAATGTGAAAAGTAGAAAAGAAGAATTAGAGAGCAAGTAACGGAAAGGATCTCGCCTTAACTCCCCTTGACGAGTCCATCCCTATGTAAGGCGCCAAGAAAGTAATACTAAGCTAGTTTGTTTGCAACTAAGTTTGCAAAAGATTTCGTCTATGTGACGAATGTGCTCCCCCCTTGATGGTTGCAATTTTGCAAAGGGATGTCAAGAAATGTAATCTTAATATTGCAAGTAATTTGCAATGTATTGCTTTGACACAAAGCTCCCCCTAGCTTTAGGGTGTCAAAGTCTTCAAGTGTAAATTGAATAACTACAAAACAAAGGTTAGAAAGCAAGTATAATTCACAATTTCCTGCAAATGTGGTCCAAGTTAGTAGAAAAATAGTTTATCAGATCACGGATCCCACGGTTCCTCCTAGTAGGGATCCGCTCAGGCAAATTAAAGGGATCCGTCTGGTCGATGAATAAATTCAAGAAATGGTGGTATAACAAATAATGTTATCACCAAAGTGAGATATGAATTATACAACATAATCATATACTCAGAAATATAGCAAGTAACATGTAATTTCATTTAATAAAACTAGAGTTATGATATACATGACTCTAAAAACTAGGAAAATAAACGATACATGACTAGGAATTTCTAGACCAACTAGCGCTTGATACTAGGACACCACTAAAATCTTCTAGCTCAAGTTTGTTTAGGTTTAATCTCGTCGAAACGTTCGAGGAGGTGATAGAACATGAAACGTTGGTCTTCTCGTACTTCATGTATCAAACTTTCAACATGTTGACAATGATAACAATCTTTGTCATGGTTAGGTAGTGGTGGTGGAAGAAATGAAATGGCTTGATGCGAAGGATCAAGTGAAGCGGCTTGTGAAACATCAAACGAAGGAGGGATTGGTGGAGGCGCATTTGAGAATGGCTCACCAAGAGTGATGGTGGTGGTAAAAGTGTCAACTTCCATATGGTCGGGTGGTTGACTTTGATGATTTCTCATAATCCAAATGGGATTATATGATGGAAACGCGAAAAGGAAGCTGAGCTAATGTTGACTCAACACCTTGATTTTGTACCATTATTCCTCCTAATGAGGAGAATGTTGTCATGGAGGAGGATGAGACGGCCTAGAAGGCAAATCCTCTAAATTGTAGAGGTGTGGAGATGATAGTGGAGACGAAAAGAGATAGCTCTAGGAACCAATGGTGATGGTTTAGTGGAGATGATATTGTTTGGCCTAGGAGGTATGGTGGTGTTTGGCAAAGGTAGTTTTGTGGGTACTATCCTTTTAGGAATTGGTTTGATTGGTTGAGAGGAGATCCTTGCATTTGTTGGCTTGACCGGAGATGATTCGGTTGAAGAGATTTCGTGTACAACACGAGCAATTTTCTTGGGTGGTTCTTTGGTGGATAAGTTACTACTTGGAGTTTTCCTCATGATGAGATGATCTCAAGAAGTTTGTAAGGGTTTCTTAAGTGCTGAAAATGAGGATGAGGGTGATGACTATGGAAGTCCTAACAATGTGGTTTATAAAGCAAGAGATTTGGCAAGTGCATTCAAGCCTTAAGCCACTAAAATTCAATGGAATGTGATGATTAACATACACAAGAGTCAACTTCAAAGTTTCTACTGATCTAGGAACTCATTTAAGATGAGATGGAGTGTTTAAGTTAGGAAGATGAGCTTGAAATGATTGTTTTAGCTAGAGTTGACATAATCTGTCACCCGGATCCCATGGTTCCCTCCTCAGAGGGATCCGTCTAGGCTAATCCTAGGGATCCGGCTCTCAACAGCTATGAAAGAGTAGAAATGATGTTTCTAAGATCTAAGATCAATATCACCTTGAGTGTTTCAGTCCTCCTAAGTGTCTTAAATGAAGGGGTGCTTAAGTACTTGAAGGTAATGAGTGATGTAGCTAATGAATGCCTTTTATGGAAGAAATTGGAACTTTCATGAGTACCAATGAATGAACAAGGATGACACTAAAGATGAGAGTGTCAATTGAAGCTAAATGATCCTAGAGATCAGATAGTGACTTAGATTAATTCTTTGGATAATATCCTAAACGTTTATATGGAAAACTAGAAGGGGGGTTGAATAATTTTGCCAATTAAAACTTCCTTTTTATCTATTTAGATCGACTTATGTCAATCTATTTGGATGTGTGTGTTGGATGTTGTTTGACAAGCATATAAAGGCAAGTAATGAAAAGATAAGAGTAAGAAGCACAAAACCACAACGCGAGTATTTATAGTGGTTCGGCTACAAGGACACCTTCCTTGCCCTACTCCACTCCCCGAGTCACCTACTCGAGAGTTCGTAAACACTACACCAATCTCCTTATGGCGGAGAAGCCTTCACAACGTCGCCTACCCTTTTTCCGGTGCTAGGCTAACCACCGGGTTCTTTCACTCCAAGGTGAACCACACCTACACAACGTCGCCTACCCTTTATAAGGTACTAGACTAAGTACCTAGTTCTTTCACTCCAAGGCGAACTACACCTTCACAACATCGCCTACCCTTTATTAGGTACTAGGCTAAGCACCTAGTTCCATTGCAATGGAGGAACTACTACCACACTACACCAACGACTAATCCTAAAAGGAGATCTACTCATTTACAACATCATCAAGGATATCAATATCCTTGGATCTAATACTAGTCTATCTTGTACATTGAAACACACTATATCGAATGTACATCTAAGGCACCTTTCACTAATGCCTTTGACTAGATCTACAAGACACCCTTCACTAATGTCTTGTGTCTTGACTTCTAAGCATCTTTCACTAATGCTTCTAGTCTTGTCTTCTAAGCACCTTTCACTAGTGCTTATGATATAGACGATAGATACCCTTCACTAATATCTTCATCTTGACACTTGAGACATCTTTCACTAATGTCTTCAACACTACACTTCTTAGAAGAAAGAAAGGAATCATCAACAAGAAGACTTCAGTAGCTTTGATGATGAGGAAGCATGGCAACTCATGGACTTGAGCTTGCTCGACTTCAAAGGTGGTGATCTTGCCTTTAAGAGGAACCTAGAAGATCACACAAAAACAAAACTACAAACATAGATCTCTTGGATCTGAGGTTAGTGAGTTTTCAACTCAGGGAGAAAGTGTGTTAGAAAGAGGTGAGAAACAATGAAGAAATGGCTCACTATTTATAAAAGAAAAAATCTACTGTTCCCCGGATCCCACGGATCCCTTCCACAAGGGATCCCACTAGCGTTAAGCTAGGGATCCGTGAGACGCTCCCTTTTACCCATGGGTATTTTGGTTATGGGTCATGGGTCATGGGTTGAACCATGGATCTTTAGCTAGATACAATGTATCTTTTGAGTGCAATGCACTTGGTCACTTAGGTATGAGTTGATCCATGGGTTATGGATATTATCCATGTATGATATAAGCATGATGTCATGCAATGGGTTATGGGTCAAGCTCCATGGGTCATGGGCTTTGGGTTGTACCCAACTACATTCAATGTATTTGCCCATTGGGTTGTGATACTTAAGTTTCTACCCATTTATATTACCCAATATACTACATACTAGTTATGTGTATATTTTACCCAAATATGTAAACACTAGTTGTTGTACATATGTAATATTAAATCATAAAATCACTTATACTTGTTTTAGTGTTTTATGTGAAAATGTGAATATGTTAGAAACTATTAGTTCAAACCATTTACGTATTTTATTTGTTTCGTTAACATGATTTTACGTTTGTTATCGACAAAACATTAGAAGATCGTAAAATATAAATAAACGTTTTTACGGCTTATTTGTATTAATAGTTTAAGATGGAAAAACTAGAATTCGATCAATTTCGACCAATTTTGACGTAAGGATGATTTTGCTATAAAAGATTTCCAATGTTTAGATATGAGGGATCATGTGAAAAATGATGTATGAGTTTGAGAGCGGAAGAGTAATGGATTAAAGTGAAACGATAGATCTACAAGCGTCTTTGAGTGTGACCTAGGTGAGTTATGTGTGAGTAGGAAGGATCTACTTAACTTAATAAGGATTTAATTTGCCTTAAGACACTATGTCAAGCTTAGTGTGAGGTGTTCTAAGGACATGTTTGAAATACAATGTTTGTAATTGCATTTTCTGTTTGTCGGATCCCACAGTTCCCTAAGTGTAGGGATCCATCTAGCACAAACTTTGGGATCCGTCCATCTGCTAAGCAGAACCTTTACTAAAGGTATGCAATGATCTTGACAAAGCATTATATTCCAAGGTTAGTTTAAGAGATTCTAACACTAAGATATCAAATGTAATATGTTTTATTTCATGAAGGAAATTAGATTACATTGAAAAAGCACGAGTACAAAAGGATTGATCCTATTTGAAAGACTACTAAGTTCCTTGAGCATTTTCGCTAGAAGGGTCATCACGTGGTTGATGAGTGTTGGTGGAATCAAGAATGAAGAAAGTCTTCATGAGAGATATGTTTAGCGGTTCCATCATCTTTTCACAAGCACGCATAAACGGACTTTGAAATTAAGGATGAAAGTGCATGATGTTATGATAGAGGCGCGTCAAGAACATTCCATAAGGGATGAGTTTATTCTTGAGCCTTGAAGATTTACAATTAGCCTTGCGAAGAAGTAGGCGGATTGTATGGTATTTGTGTTAGCAAACAATACATTATGTGAGCACAAAAGCGGGAAGGATTCTCGATTTCCTAAGACTCAAACATTTTCACGTGGGATGAGTGCAAGGGGTTTGTGTAACAATTCGTATTTTCGAGAATTTACTATTCACTTTTACTATTCACTTTCACTATTCATCCCGTAAAATTTTTATTTCACATTCTCGTAGGATAAATTATTTTAGTAATGACCTGAGAGTTCGACAATCGTTAGATCATTTTCGCAAAAGTTATTAAGAAAACATCGTTTTAAAGCTTCATTTTGGTCTAACACCATTTTAACATCCCGCAAGATAAACAAAACAGGTCTCGACAATTTTCCCGCATCGATAAATTTTTAAATCACTCATGATTAATTTGAGAATTTTTAAGATTTATTTTTATGTTACCAAATAAACCTCATTGTCGAAACTAAACTTACATTTTAAACAATTCTACTTACATCCGACTTAACGATTCCTCGTGACCGTATTTCCTAAGATGATTAGACACTTTTATATTTTTGGAAAAGTCAAACATATTTCCTCCTCCTTTGACCATAAAGAAATTAACCTTGTATCGCTCTACCTTTTCTTAAATCGCGTAATTTTTAAACTTCACAAATAACTGTTAAGTTATCTCACGTATGACGAAAACCACATTTTTACATCTCATATCACTTTTAGACTAATTTTAGTCTACTCTAAATAAATCCACGATCATTTCCCTAAAATTTCGTTCTTTTCTGATAAACTGCGAATTAAGCGTTTTTGATGTGAGCTTTGACTAATCAACATGACAAAGATGATTAGTGCAATTAAATGAAAAAGTGAATAAGAAAAATGTTGTTATCAAATCAACATCCAAACATATAGTTTTAAAAGACATGGTGTTTGTTTTTATGAAAAAAAAAAATATTTTTTGTAGTTTTCAATTAACCATGGATCGTATCAAGTTTTTAAAGTACAATATACTTCAAGAAACTTGGTAACGAAGCTCTGATGGCAATTGTGGAAAACTAGAAAGGGGGGTTGAATAGTTTTTCCAATTAAAACTTCCTTTTAATCTAATTAGATCGACTTATGTCAATCTATTTGGATGTGTGTGTTGGATGTTGATAAACAAGCATATAAAGGTATGTAATGAAAAGATAAGAGTAAGAAGCACAAAACCACAACGCGAGTATTTATAGTGGTTCGGCTACAAGGACACCTTCCTTACCCTACTCCACTCCCAGAGTCACTTACTCGAGAGTTCGTAATCACTACACCAACTCCTTATGGGGGAGAAGCCTTCTGCAACGTCGCCTACCCTTTTTCCTGCTAGGCTAACCACCGGTTCTTTCACCCAAGGTGAACCACACCTACATAACGTCACCTACCCTTTATCAGGTACTAGGCTAAGTACCTAGTTCTTTCACACCAAGGTGAACCACACCTACACAACGTCGTCTACCCTTTATTAGGTACTAGGCTAAGCACCTAGTTCCATTGCAATGGAGGAACTACTACCCAACACTACACCAACGACTAATCCCAAAGGAGATCAACTCCTTTTTACAACATCATCAAGGATATCAATATCCTTGGATCTAGTAGTAATCTATCTTGTACATCGAAACACACCATATCGAATTTACATCTAAGGCACCTTTCACTAATGCTTTTAACTAGATCTTCAAGACACCCTTCACTAATGTCTTGTGTCTTGAATTCTAAGCACCCTTCAATAATGCTTCTAGTCTTGACTTCTAAGCACCTACCACAAGTGCTTATGATATGGACGATACATACCCTTCACTAATATCTTCGTCTTGACACTTGAGACACCTTTCACAAATGTCTTCAACACTTCTTAGGAAAAGAAAAACAATATCAACAAGAAGACTTCAGTAGTCTTGATGATGAGGAAGCATGGCAACTCATGGACTTGAGCTTGCTCGACTTCAAAGGTGGTGATCTCGCCTTTAAGAGGAACCTAGAAGATCACACAAAAACAAAACTACAAACATAGATCTCTTGGATTTGAGGTTAGAGAGTTTTTAACTCAAGGGGAAAGTATGTTGGAAATGGGTGAGAAACAATGAAGAAATGGCTCACTATTTATAGAGGAAAAATTTGACTGTTCCCCGGATCCCACGGATCCCTCCCATAAGGGATCCGTCTAGCGTAAAGCTAGGGATCCGTGGACGCCCTCTTACCCATGGGTATTTTGGTTATGGGTCATGGGTTGATCCATGGGTCTTTAGCTAGATACAATGTATCTATTGAGTGCAATGCACCTAGTCACATGGGTATGGGTCAAAACCATGGGTTATGGATATTATCCATATATAATATAAGCATGATGTCATGCAATGGGTTATGGGTCAAGCTTCATGGGTCATGGGCTTTGGGTTGTACCCAACTACATTCAATGTATTTGGTCAATGGGTTATGATACTTAAGTTTCTACCCATTTATATTACCCAATATACTACATACTAGTTATGTGTATATTTTACCCAAATATGTAAACACTAGTTGTTGTACATATGTAATATTAAATCATAAAATCACTTATACTTGTTTTAGTGTTTTATGTGAAAATGTGAATATGTTAGAAACTATTAGTTCAAACCATTTACATATTTTATTTGTTTCGTTAAAATGATTTTACGTTTGTTATCGACAAAACATTAGAAGATCGTAAAATATAAATAAACGTTTTTACGGCTTATTTGTATTTACAAAGAATTTATGTTTAGTATCCTTTATGTTTTTAAGCATTTCCTCAAAGATATATTTTGAAAAATTATAAGCTCTCCCCTGAGCCAAACAAATTATAGCTGTAGCAATTGAGCTAGATAACTGATCCCAACCCCCAGACTTGGGACTTAGACACTGAAGGAGGGTATAAACAAGAAACCTCCATTTAGGGTAAAAATTTGTTTTTATACCATATGAACTTCCCATCAGTGGGATACCCTAAGTTGGCCAAACCAGTGATAATTTCTTCTCTATTATTGTCAAAGACACCTCATTAATCATCTAATTTTAACTGAGTCCTTATGAGAGACTCAGTAATGACATACTCTTGTCCATCTATAGTAGCCACAATCTCCTTGGGTTGACCCTCAGGAGATCGCTCATGAGCTATGGTCCAAACTTTCTTGACTAAAGTGTCATAAACAAGAGATGGACAAAAGGTTAGTGCATACCTGAGTTTGGAACACAGTAAGAACTCAATCATAGGATCATATCAATCACCTCCTTTGGCTTTTTCCAAGAATGCAACTTTATTGTGATATCCTTTGAAAGCCAGTGACGCCATTGAATGATCCGAGAAGGTTGAAGATTGGTTTGGTTTCAAAATGAGAGGGAATTGAGCAATTAGGTCGAGGAATAACAATAATTGGTTATTTAAGTAAGTTACTTAAAATAACCTTTTAAATCGGCAAAACACTCTCAATGAATCTTTGACCAATTTTGACTTTAATTAAATCCCATATTTAATTCCCAATTATACAAAACCAGCAGCAATCGAAAGTCAAATCAGCAGAAACCATTTAGTCAACCAGCAGGAACAACTGAAAGTTTGACCACTGTTATCAATCCGATTCTATCAGCAGAAACCATCCCCCATCAGCAGAAACACCCATGAAACCAGCAGGAATGAAGAAAAGTCAAACTCTGCTGTACTTAACTACGCATTAAAAGTCTGCAGTCTTAACCATTATTAATTCAAATACCAACCAAGTCATTACTTCCATAAATTCTAACAACCAAAGATTGCACCTTGACTTTGACTATATAAACAACCCCATGCTTCATAAAACACATACACATCAAATAACTCTAACACACCAATCAATCACCAAACTAACCACAATGAGTAACTCTCCCAACCATCTGATCAAAATCTCTTCTGAATCATTTGAGAGTTTGCCATCCAATGATGGATGGTTAACCTACTTCCCTCGTGGTACTCCAGCGTGACTTACATGTCTAGAGACCCTCCACCTTCACTAGCACCTCTTGGGACTTCTTCAGAGGATCTGCCTACCCCACCTTCAGGCTTGGGGTATAATGATACCAGTTCTGACACTGATGATGAGCATGGTGGATATTATGCATCAAGAATGTTGCTCCTCTTCACAGTGCCACTTTCTTCTGCGCCAGCAGTGCCCTTCGATCTAAGACCAGGACCCTCCAACTCAAACCCTGAGAAAAGGGCTCAAGTCGTTGGTCTTGCTGCTCCCAGAGTGTGGGACTTCATTAGTAGGTGGGGAAAGGAGCATCAGAGGATGCCAGAGTGGGCAAAGAGAAGGCCAGAGTAGGGGCCTTGTGGATGGAAGCTGAGGTCTGGAGGAGTCTTTTGATTTGGTGAAGCTTGTGTCATGTCATGGGGTTCTTAGTAGGAATAGGAAGTCTTGTAACAATATGATGCATCCTTGAATGCAGATTATAAATAAATAAAAGACTTTCCAGTTTCTTGTTTAATGTTTGCAACTAATTGTGTGTTTGATACTTGATCTGCAAAATGGTTAGTAGTACACAGAATATATAAAACAAATATATACAAATATACAAATATAAAACATTAAATCCTCCCCTTAATCCAAAAACCTCCCCTTAGGCATAATCCTCCCCTCAAACACAACAATCAGGGGTTGATCATGCCAATATGGAAAACCAAAAACTAAAATCTAGGACCATCGAAAGCTTTAGTCAACAAATCAGCCACATTTTTATCAGTGTGAATTTTAACCACTTGAATAAGATGTTTTTCATTAGCATCCCTTATAAAATGGTGTCGTATTTCTATGTGTTTAGTTCTCTGATGAAAAACAGGATTTTTAACAATGCAAATTGTACTATGGTTGTCTATAAAGATTTTAGTGTTCATAAAATTGAACCCATAATACAATAATCGATTTTGTATCCAAAGTACCGACCACAACAACTAGCAAAGAAGAACATACTGCTTCAAGAGAAGATGTAGCCACTATGGTCTGCTTCTTGCATTTCCAGGAGATTAATCTCCTTCCCAGAAACTGACAACCCCCAGTAGTAGATTTTCGATCAAAATTGGCACAAGCATAGTCACTGTCACTATAAGCTCCCAACTCAAATAGAGACTCTCTAGGATACCAAAGTCCCAACTTAGGTTGACCTTTGAGATACTTGAAGATCTTCTTGACTGCATTCAAATGTTAAGTCAAAGGAGTAACCTGATACCTGGAACAAGCACTGACTACAAACATGATATCAGGCCTTGAAGCTGTCAAATACATTAAGGAACCAATCATAGATCCGCATGTATGTACATTAACAGAGTATCCGGTTCAAGATTTGACTTAGGCTTTGGGGCTTCATAAGGAGTAGTTGCAGTCATCGCATTTTCCAAATCAAACTTCTTGAGGATGTCATATACATATTTCTCTTGACTGATGAAAATACCATCTAACTGTTGCTTAACCAGAAGTCCCAAGAAGAATGTAAGCTCACCCATAGCACTCATTTCAAACTCACTCTTCATCAGCTCCTCAAATTCCTTGCACCAAGTTTCTTTGGTGGAACCAAAGATAATGTCATCCACATAGAATTGGATAAGGATGATATCCCTGGAGTTCTTCTTGATAAAGAGGGCCTTGTCAATAGTACCTCTCCTGTAACCATGCTTCAGCAGGAATGAGGAGAGCCTAGCATACCAAGCTCTTGGTGCTTGATGAAGTCCATAGAGTGATTTAATCACTTTGTAAACCATATCCGGATTATGAGGGTCCACAAAGCCTTTGGACTGAGTCACATACACTTCTTCTTCAATTTCAACATATAGGAAGGCACTTTTAACATCCATCTGATAAACCATGAAGCCCATGTAAGAGGCAAAAGCCAAGAAGAGTCTGATTGCTTCAACTCTTGCTACTGGAGCAAAAACTTCATCATAATCAATGCCCTTTTCTTGCCTGTGACCTTGAGCAACCAACCTAGCCTTATTCCTCACCACAATCCCTTTGCATCTCTTTTACACTTCAGAATCCATTTTGTTCCAATTGCATACTTCCCAGCAGGCAACTGAACAAGCTCCCAAACATTTTGATTCAAAATCTGTTGCATCTCTTCTTGCATAGCAACCACCCAATCTTCATCTCGCTAAAGCTCAGGCAACACCGGTAGGTTCAACTTGAGAGTGGAAACAAGCAAATAGACAATGCCGATAGTCTATGTGATTGTTCCTATGTTGATCCCGAATGTAATGAAATGTAGTTTCTCCAAATTTTGTCTTCTTCACCTTACTTCTAGTTTGAACAGATGAAGTAGGATCACCAATAATCAGAGATTGTGGATGAACAGTGTTAACCCTTTTTGTAACATTAGGACTAACATCAAATGAGTTGGACAAGTTATTAAGAGTTGGGCCAAAGTCATCATCATACGAAGAAGAATCAAATATGTCTGTTCTTGACAAATGATGAATGTCGTCCAATTCAGAGCTTGAATATTGGGAATTGGCCAGATCAGATGGACTAGGAAATCTAGCAGGAGAATCATCTAAACCTAGAGTATCAACTGATGGAGTACTTGAGGGAACCGCAGGAACAATATTACTAGCAGGAGGAACAAGAATACTACCGGTAAATTAAGTTCAAGAAGAATCGACCACATCAAAGATAAACAACTTTATCGCAGCTGCTCGACCAAACAGATCGAGAATATTACCAAGCAGGAATAGATGCATTATCGCAGCCTTCCTGTGTTCTGCGGGCTTCAATAGTTGCTCGCCTTAAGAGTTCCTCGGTGTCTTTGGAGAATTCATAACCATTCTTTTCAAAGATCATCCTTAGTGCATGCTCCTCGGCATTGAAGCTTCACAAGTTCTTCTCGATACCCTAAATCACTTTGTTTTCACTAGAAGAATCCTCGGTCCCCAAGACTAAAAGTGGTTAGTAGGAAAGGAAGGAACAACAATAAGTTGTTCATCACAATCGAATCAATCATCATCCGAGGAACCCGAAATGTTAGTTGATGGAAATTGTGGACCGCGAGAATGATTAGATTTGAATATACCCAAGTGATCGCTTTAATAGTCAAGATCAAAGTACCATTCTCGACCAGACTCCACGAACATTAGGTTTATCCTCCAAATCTTAGATTCGATGTTTCTTCTATCCTCTTGGCATATATATTGTACACCTCGTAAGCCTTAATATGAGCAGAGTATCCAACTACAAAACCCTCATCGCCTTTCCTTCAAATTTTCCCAAATGATCATTGGTGTTTAAGATAGTCACATGACAACCAAAAGGCTTAAAATAACTAATGGTAGGAATCTTCCCAATAAGTTCATAAGGTGTCTAATTATGAGAATGAGTTATCAAACCCTATTCAAAACATAACAGTGCACTGATCGCTTCAAATCGTAACATGGTAGGTAACTTAGAATCGCAAGCATATATCTTCTCGCTTCATTTAGGGTTCTATTCTTCCTTTCAAAGAACTCCATTTTGTTGTGGAGTCTTGGCATTCTCAGTAGTCCCTTTTTATCCCTTAGATCCAAAAAGTTCAATTAATTTGGCATTCTTGAACTCATCCCATTATCACACCTTATGGCTTTAACCTTTATTCACTAGTTCTCAACTAGGGCAATAAAGTTTTGAAGAACCTAAATGTTTCATCCTTAGTTCCCAAAAGAACACCCAAAGAAACTCGATGTAGTCATCAAGAACCACCGTAAAATAATACTTGTGATTAATACTTCTGATAGATGTAGGACCAAAGAGGTCCATGTGAAGAAGCTGCAAAGGTTCTGAAATTGTGCTGACAGCAGTAATGGATTTGCAAAAAGCCTTGTGTTGTTTTCCCTTGTTGCAAGCTACACAATTATGCTCATTAGTGAAGACTTTGAAGGAAGACCATGAACTAAACCATGTTTTGCCAGCTTGTTGATAGTTTTGAAATTTACATGAGCCATCCTTCTATGCCATTTGTTAGATTCATCCAAGGATGCTTTAGCCACCAAACAAGCCAACTCTCCTTCAGGCTGGACATCATTAAGATTGAATGTATACAAATTATGTTTTCTTGGAACCTTCAAAGATTACTTGATCACATCGTATCCGAAAGTCTTTAGAAAGCACAAGACATTCAAGACGTTGAATAGAACACTATTCTTCTTGTGATGATTTGAGACACAAAAATAGATTGAAGTTTCTAAGTTCTTCCACATAATACACATTTTCAAAGTCCAAATTGGAGGTCCTAATGGTTCCTTTCCTCATATCCTACCATCTCCTCCTCCAAAAGTAACAAAGGCCTCCATGAATAGGGACAAAATCATGCAATCTTTCCCTGTTCCCTGTCATACTCCTAGAACACCCACTATCAACAATACCTAGATCTTTATTTGTATGAGGATCATCCTACAAGTTAAAAAATATACAACAACATTAGTATACATGGAGACCCAAGTCATTACTGACTTGGGCCTGCCTTGTGGATCATTGATTAAAAACATGCATATTGATGAGATCCACCATTGTTCTTAGATTCCTATACAAAGTGTGTTGTGTATTGTCTCCAAGAGCAACCTGCTGACGACTTAACAGTAATATCCCACCTTGCCCCTTTTATTCAATGGGTCATTATAAACAGGCCTATATCCATTTTGAAAATAAGTACTAGTAGGTCTGATTAATGGTCTATGAACATTTCTTCTCCAACATGATGCAAATAGTCTATCGCTAGAATCGGGTTACCAATGAAACCGGTTTACTAGCGTGAATTGGTCTACCACAGAACTCGGTCTACCTACAGCCAGGATTGGTTCTGCCAGTCCTCACATGTTTTCCAGAAGGAACAAATGGAGGAATATTAGTCACATCATTCCATATTGGTCTATGCCTCTGTTGATAAGTACAAACACCCATTTGTTTCTCATAAAAATCACAATATTTAATAAGATGAAATGTACTACCACAAACAAAACATGATTTCCTCTTTAAAGGCTTGTTCATAACATGAGAAGTCTTATCATAAACAAACTTATTCGAATCACAACCAAAATCAAAGTTGTTTTTAACAGAATCAAAAGAACAAGAAATGTTTTTAAAATAAGCTGTCTGTGAAGAAGATTCATTAACAGCAACTCTTGGGGGAAGGTCAACTGGTAAAGGCTTGGGTGAGGCAGACTTGGGGGTTGTAGACTCTTCACTTGAATTACAACTGGAAAAGTCTTTAAAATGGGTCTCTTAGGTCCTATCACTGGAAGAACAAGAGACAAAATCATTAGTTTCACTGCCAGTTTCAGATAAGTCATTAGACTTTTGGCCATAGGTCATATGTCATTCATCCAAGTCTGAGCTTGGGTTAGGTGGTCTAAAATACCATTGATTGAGGAAGGAACAATATGCATTTCACCTCGTTTTACAAATTTAATAGGTTTTCGATATTTTTCTTCCTCTTCATCAGTGACAAGATTAAAAACACTATAGTCATTAGGGTCATATACCTCATCTAGACCAATATAGTCCTTGAAGCCCAACCCCATCTTAGTTTTTACAGACATAGAACTTCTCCATAATTTGTCTAGATTTTTAGCTTGTTCTTCCCACTCATAATTTGTTTAGATCCTCTTTTTCTACATTAACTTTTAGATTTTCTTTCTCAGAAAATTTTAACAAGTTAGTGGTGTTCTCTAAATCTCACTCTAGCACCTTAATTCTCTCTTCAAGGGCCAATTGATTTTGTTGGTACCAAACCTTTTGCTTTTCTAAAGTTTTAACAGTTTTCTTATAGGCTTGAACCTGAATAAAATTTTCTTTATATTGGCCATCAATGTCATCAAATTCGCTTTTAAGGGCATCATATCTATCATTACAACCAAATATACAATTATGTACCCGAGATGTGATCCCCATCGGCAAACTCCTCAAGATCTCCGGTCTCAAGAGCCTCCTAGTCTCAAGAAGCAATCCATCCGAGGAGAAGTGTCCTCCTTTCCTTCGCCATGGTCATCCAATCAAGCAATGAATCCACGTACACTGTGGCTGCAGGTTTAGGTTCTTCATTCTCCTTGAGCTTGAATGCGAATATCTTCTCCGCTACTTCCTTCTTATCCGGGCATTCTCTCGCAAAGTGACCAATTTGATTGCATTAAAACACCTAATCTTCTTTCACAAACCCGGCCGCCTCCCTTCCTCGGTAACCGATCTTCCTCCTGACTTCTTCTCAAACCTGCTGACTTTACAAAGAAGCATAGACATCGCCATTTTATGTCTAACCTCCAAGTCCCATTTATCCATCTGCTCAAAATCCTCATAAGCTAGTCATTGCTGAGGTTCACTTTCAAGAACAAATGAGTAAAGAACATCCTCTAACACATTACTAGATTTTGATTTTCTAGTAGAAGAGGTGTATATTGTGGTTGCTTCTGATGACGAGTGGGACTTTCAAGATATGACTTCTTGGTGTTAAGACTAGTAGCACTCACAAATGTTTGAATTTGTTGGAGTGAGAGAATAGGTGGAATGACCCTTGATATCAATTTCAAGAGTTCTAAGCTTGTTGTACAAATCATCAAACTTAAGTAATCAAGGCCACCTTTGCCTTGAGAGTAAGAGAAACTTGTCTCCGTGAAGAAGGTAGAGCACGCAGAATTTGGTATTGCATTCTCATTGTCGTTTGGACTTCATCCGATTGTGGCTCAAGATTTTCTCAAACCTATCATACTCTTGTGTATGCCTTCTTCTTCGAAATTGTGAACTCCTGAAGCTCGCTGAGCATAGTCTTCCTCATCTTCTTGGACTATTCGTTACCTCCAAACCTTGCCTTGATTGCTCTCCGGATCTCTTTGCATCATCAAGATGATGGAAGTTACTCATATGTTCATCCGTAATGCTTGCAAAGAAGGTAGTCCTAGCCTTTGTTTCCCTCTGAAGAGCAATATGTTCTTCAGTAGTTGCTACTGGAAGAATTATCACATTACCATCAGTATCTCTTCCAGTTTTCTTCTTGCTGTTTCCTTTCAGAACAATGTTCCAGATATGGTAGTCATTGTTGGTGATATAATATTCCATCTTCATTGCCTAGATGTCGTATTCGTCCTTCTTCAGATAGGGAAACTTTGCATTGTTGTTTGACATGGTGGTAACAACTTCACAATTGTTTGAGACCGAGTTCTTTGAATTTTGGATGACTTAGGTTTTCCTTATCATTGTCCGAGTCCAAGTTGACATTGTTAGAGAGTGTTTAGGGTTTTGAGAGAAAAGGAAATCTTCTTTAGAGATTCTCACCAGGGCTCGATACCACTTGTCGATCGACCCCAAATAGATCTTTCGAGCCTTAATGAACAAATAGTAAACATGTGTAATCACAAGAAAACTATAGAGAATCTCTGTTAAACTTATGTCCACGCGGAATATGAACACAAGAGTTAAAGAAGACAATAAACACAAAACTCTTGATCCTCTATGGATCTATATTAATTCACTAATAATGTTTTCAAAAGTGTACATAAACCCTAGCCGCAGGTTTCTTTTATATTATCAGAAACCCTAATTCTGCAGCTTACAAAACACGTAAAATATATGCATTATCTCTTCCTAAAATAACTCATGCATATCCTAACTAATTACTAATAATACGGATACTACTATCCGCAGAAACAAAACTATCAGCAATAATTGCACCATCAATAGTAACTGCAGTAATAGCAGAAACAAAAATAACTATCAGTAGGAACCTGATCAGCAGGAACCATACTATTACAATAATTCCTAACAACAAGATTATCAAGACACCGCCCACTACATACCAATGCATCTCCGTAAGGATGGTCTTACGCCCAAGGACTGAAAAACCTTTAAAATGCTTAAAAAACGGTTCTTCCATGAAGGATGTGTTGTTGATCAATCTTTCATCGATGATACCGATATCCCCGAAGGCTTCTCTAGGATCAACTTCGATTGCCTAATTCATATCAATGAACAAATTTGTCCCGTGATTGTCCTCGAGTTTTACAAGAGTGTCCGCATCATTAGAAATGATGATTGAACCATCTCTATCGCCTTTGTCATCAACAATCAAAATGTTACCCTAAATCTTGTCGAGCTTAGTCGAATCCTCCGCATCCCATACCAAGGTGTGTGCATGTATTCAAATGATTGGCCACTCGCCAAACTCAATTATATGGTTGATGATCACTATATCTATCTCACTCCTCTTCATGAACCCGCCACGCAAGGATGTCGTCTTCATCCAAAGAACCTCACAAACCGTGTCACTAGAAATTCCAAAGTCATCCACCGAGACCCATTCCAAATGGAACTCGTTGAGATGTTCCCACACTACAAAAATGGGAAAAATCTTAGAGAAAATGTTCTTTGCTTAGTCGGGAATAAGAATCATTCAAATGCATGTCTTGTCTACATGATCTATTGCCTCATCAATGAAACTCCTTCAAACTAGCATATTACATGGTCAAGAGAATGGCAATTGTATTTAGAACGGAGAAAATGGTGCTTTCATATGCTATGCTTCTCACCCGTCTAGCAAACTTTGTTTTTGCTTTGGAACCTTCTCCTTTGACGGATGATCACTTCTTTTGTAATCGGGTCATGGTACCTCTCACCGAGGGACGAACATCAAGGTTCATGGTTGATGGAAAAAGGCCTCATCCTCTTACCAACTCATCCGAGGAAACTGAAGGAGAAGCTAGCAACCCTATCCACTAGTATCATCTTGACCCCATCTCATACATTGATCAATTACCCGACATTCCAAGTCCTTCACAAGAGTTTCAACAAACCAAGAGAATGTTCAAGTGCATTGCTCACTTCCTCATGGGTAAAAAGAAGAAGTGAAGATGAGATGGAAATTTGGAGGTGATTTGTGTGATCCTAATCTAAAACTTGTCATGCATGTCTAAACAATGTTATTGTCATTTGGTAGAACTAAAACTTATGTTGTAGCTTGATAAAAACATGGATGGTTTAACATGAAACAACTAAATAGGAATTTTACCACTTTTGATCTCATATCAAAAGTTGCGTCATCCTACTTATATGACCATATGTTGCTTTTACATACTATACTTACTATGCTTTACTTACATACATGTATGCTTGTCAGAAAATCATTAGTTTGAATTCGATACCTAGAGAAAATGTTGCAACCTTTCACATAAGGAAATTTGTCTCAGATGTCGGATCTCTTGGGTATAATTAGTCGGATCCCTCAAAGAAAGGATCCGTGGGATTCGGGTGCATAGAAGTTCCTTTTTAGCTTCCTTGTATCAATCCAGCCTTCCAGACCTTATTGGACTAGTTAAACATGCTACATTAGGATCACTTAAACTTTCCTTATGCTCAGTTGATCTCACATTCACTCATGGATGACTTAGGATCACACTCAAGGTGTTTTTGATTTATCATTACTTCAAAACTCACCATCTTTTCGCTACAATGTTTACACATTGTTCCTCTCATCTCAAAACACCTAGTTTGATATTTCTCTCAATTTTGTCAAATTGATTTTAGTCACCTTTACCTTAAAATGCTCTAAAAACTAGTTTTTCATTTCTTGTGATATTTAAAGAATTTTTCAAAATTTTTCTTTGATCACAAATTGGTTTCTATGACCATTTCCATCCTCAAAACTCTTAGTGTCATCCTTGATCACTCATTGATGTTCATAAAAACTCCATTTCTTTCCATAAAAATCATCATTGGCTATCCTCACTCATTATGCTTGGTCATTTAAGTCTTATACTATTTAAGATACCTTAGTAGACTAAATCACTCAAGATATATAGGTGTTAGACCTTGCTAGAACCACATCACTCTTTTTCTTGGCTTCTGAGAGCCGGATCCCTAGCCTAAAGCTAGCTGGATCCCTCAAGGGAGGGATCCGTGAGAACTGGCTGCACAGAAGGCCTAATCTCACTTGATATAATCATTTCAAACCCTCTTTGTTAATCTAAACACTTTACATTGCCTTAAATGACTCTCTAGATCAGAACAACGCTGTAGTTGACTCTTGTGCATGTAAATCATTGCAATTTGAAGAATTTTAGTGGTTTAGGCTTTAATTCACTTGCCTAATTTCTTCCTTTATAAACCACTTGTGTTTGTGCTTCTAAATCACCATTCAAACACTCATTCTCATTAGATAAAACTTCCCTTTACATCTCTCACTTCTACCATTTCACCATGAGAAAAGCACCTAGTGCAAACTCATCAACCAAAGGACCTCCCAAGAAAATTTCTCATGTTGTTCATGAAATCTCCTCAACCGAGTCATCACCCATCAAAGCTCCAAACACTCCCAACCAACTCTACCAATCAAACCAACTCCCAAAAGACTTGTTCCTACAAAAACCTTTTCTAAACACTACCATACCTCCTAAATCAAACACCCTATCTCTACTAAAGCAACCAAACTCTCACCTCTAGAACCTAGAGCTCTCTCTTTCACCACACCTCTCTCATCTCCAAACCTTTACTCCCTAGAAGACTTGCCACCTAGTCCTTCTCATCCACCACCATTGCCCACATTCTCATCAATTGAGAAAATGGTACCACAACAAACCTCTCACCAAAACTTTGGTGTTAGAACGTCACTAGTACCCGTGTCTCTTTCTCCTTCACCCTCAAATGGTCCATTTTGGATTATGAGGAATCACCAAACTCAATAACCGGACCATATGGAAGTAAATACTTCTTTACCTCCACCACCAACACATATATCACCACCTTCATCCTTGGTGGAACCTCCACCTTCGTCATCAAACTTACCTCCACAAATCCCTCCATCCTTTGTGGAACCTCCATCTTCATCATCAAACTTACCTCCTCAAACTTCTCCATTCTTACCACCACCATTTCCTAGTCATGACAATGATTGCTATCATTGTCAACATGTCCAAAGGTTAGTCCATGAAGTACGTGATGAATTGCGTTTCATGTTCTATCACCTTCTTGAATGTTTTGATGAAGTCAACAAATCTAATTGTCCCTAAACCTAGGAATGCAAGCACAAAGTGGTGTTTCCTCTAGTTTTTCTTAGTTTTAGAGATATGTGTAACATTTCTCTTATTTTTATTAAATGAAACTACATGTTTGTATGTTATATAGCTATATGAACATGTTTGGTGCAACAATACATATCTTATTTGGACTTTTACGTCACTATTTATATCTACATTGCTGCCACTAAGTTGCGTGTACACTGCCCCTAATTTTTTCTTGGACGGATCCTCAATCAAGGATCCTGAGAACCGTGGATAGAATACTATTTTTGAGCTAACTTAAAGCTCATTTGCAGGAAACAATTCACCATATACTTGTTTCTAACCTTTGTTTTGTAGATTTTCAAAATACACATGAAGACTTTGACGCCCTTAACAAGGGGGAGCTTTTCAGCAAAGCAAAGCATTGCAAAACACTTGCAATACATTTACTTAGGCTTCCTAACTACTTGAAGCCTTCGTCAAAGGGGAGCACTCATCAAGGGGGAGCATTTCGTCAAAGTTAAAAACATTTCAAAATACATGCAATACACTCGTTTAGTCTTCCTAATTACTTGACGCCCTCGCCAAAGGGAAGCATTCGTCAAGGGGGAGCTAAGACGAGAACCTCCTTCTTACCTCATAAAACTTGTCACTTTTAGTCCTTGGAGCAACTTTGCAAAATGGCGGCCTTGGTCCCTTGATTTTCGAGAATTACACAATAGATCCTTGTTATTAATACCCTTTATACCTTTGGACCTTGTCGAACCCATGTGACCCCCTGCCGCCATTTGGACCCCTTCAATATATTACCCGGTCAACCTCGGTCAAACAAAACCACCTCACGGGTTCCTCCTTTTCACTTGTCTTCCCAAACACCATGCTCGCAACACTCGAGCATCCCGTCCCCCATTTCGTCATCCACTTCCTTATCCTCCACCTCAACAACACTCCAAGAATGCATTTAATGCTTCTTCACCCCTTACTCAACCCCAACTGCAAATACTTGTTTTGGCGCCAAAAACCAATCAAACGGCCAAGATGAATTCAAGTAATCCAATGGCCCTGATTATTAGTGGGATATGCTCAGAAAGAGGAGAGAAGAAGTTTGGTGTATAAAAAGAAGCAAGAAGAAGCAAGATAGAGTAGTCTTGTAGTTTTTAATTTTCATCAATGTCGTTTTTAATATAAAAGTTCTAGTTAAGTTGAATATTTGTAATTTTTTTATTATGTACTGTAGCTTCAAGTTATTTTATCAATATAAACCATTTTCAAGTATCAATTCAAGTGGCATTTCCATTTCATATATTTGTGCTCCTTCATTGCAAATGTCGGTTCCACCTCTTATGCATAAGCTCTTAGAAGCTTATTTTTAAACTCAACTAAGCTTATATAATTTGTTTTAGCTTTTTGTAAGCGTATACATCGATTCAAACAAATTTAGTTCTTGGTCAAAGAAAGTCAAACCGGGTTCATTTGGTGATGGAATTGGATATGGTTGATCACGAGCATGGATTTGGGTTGGCAATGAGCTGGGTTATGGTTTAGATTAGGCTAGTGGTTCTTTTGATTCTTTGGCAAGCCATTGTGGCTAAGGACCTTTTGTAAGTGATTTTCAAAGTTTCAATGCATAACTTGTATTTGTAGTTATAAGTAGTTCATACCTGTTTAATTAGTTGTATTTAGGACTATTAGACTCGGTTTGATCAAATATATAAGCTAGTTTAGCGGATAGGTTAGTGTTAATTGCAAATCATCACAAAAGGGTGTTTGGATCATTGCATTAAGCGACTTTGAGGTTTATTCGATGGTAGAAACTTGTTGTTTTAGGTTTGTGCGGCTCACTTATACTCATCTCTCATAAAATTGCATCTGCAAGCCACCATAGTCAAAATCATCAATCCATTGTCGAATTACTTAAGCTGTTGGATTTTATAAAAGCAAACTCTTGTTTTGTGTTTAAAATTCATATACATAGCTTGCTTTAGCTTCATTTCATCATATAACATCATTATCGGTCCAAAAATTGATTGCAAATCTTACAAAGTCAAAATTTCCAAAGTGTTTCAAAAGTCAAAGTTGAAAAGTGATTTTGAGCCCAATGGAGTGATTTTTCATTGAGTCATTCTTGGGTCAAACTAAGTGAAATTGTGGGTGTATAAACTTCAGTGGTCTAAATTCTTATTACCATTTTATAGGTTTTATCAAATTTTTATAAGCCCTTAATCAGCTTGTCAAGATGGGCTCATATGCCACAATCTTGAGGGACCGCACCACAGTGTTGTGCAGTTCTTGCAGATCTTGCACAGAGCTCATAAGAGCTTGTCAAAGTCTGGTCTTTGGTTTAGACATAGCCACCCAGGTCTAGTTTAGGTTCCCATATCTGTTTTTCAGTTTTAGCTTATTTGTGTAGCTTTTTCTTTGGTTGCAAAGTAGTGGCCTCAAAACTGTTCTTGGTATAAAACTCAAAATAATCAAATCTGTGTAACTGGTGATTTAGAGGTTAAAAGCAGTTGAGATTAGTTGCATTTGGGTAATTGTAGCATATTATAGCCTCTGTTTCAGTTTGGTAGCTTTTTGTGTTCATTTGGCTTATTTTAAGTGCTTATTTATAAGCACTTGCTTAGCAGTTTCATTTTCTTGCACACAACCCACTGTTTTATATTTTTCCTAGATTCACAATAATATTTTAGACTTATCTTGACTTTTCAGATTTTTCTAGGTCGGTTTGGTATTTTCTTCATTTTAATTAGGTTTTAAGCATTTTAATTAGCTTTTAATACAATTAATTAAGAAAAGTTTCAAAAAATAATTTTCATTTTCCTAGGTTAAGATAAATATAAAAGTCAAAAAATATTTTCCATATTTTCTTAGTTAAATTTGTATTTTTAAGCAATTTAAGTAGTTTTAATTCATAGAAAATACAAAATAATCATAAAAATACAAAATAGTTTTGAAAATTCTCTTTAGATATTTTAGATTTTCTAAGTCATAATTTTATTTTTCTAGCTTTATTTCATATTTTCTTATATTTTAGGCTATTATTAAATAGTTAAAAATAGTTTTTAATTAATAATAATTAGATAAATAGTTATAAAAATAATTTTCTTTTTCTAAAAATTTTCTTTTATCATTAGGTCTGTAAAAATATCATTTTCATATTTTTAGGATTAATATTGTGTCAGTTTCACATTTTCTTTTGTACGTCGCGTAGTTTTTAATTCTAGTTTTATAAAAGAAAAATCAAAAACATCATTTTGCAAATAGTGATAGCATTTATTTAATATTTTTTATCTTTTTAATTTTTCTTTAATTTGCATTTAAGCCTTTGTAATTATAGGCTATTTCTGTAGTTATAATAATTCATATCAAACCTCTTTTCCGTTCAAATCTCTCGATCACTATTCGTTTGGTGATTCATCGTGATAGCTTCATTGGGACATAACGACCGGGAAACACTATACTCTCTCGATCTTCATTGCATTACGTGTCTAAAACTGTTTTAAGTTTCTTCTGATCGACCATTCACAAGTGGCGGCTTGTATCGAAAAACTTGGCGGTTTATACTACTCACTTCTTCTTTACATTTCTTTCTCTAACTCTTTCTCACTTTTTTTTTTTTTTTTTTTTTTTTTTACTTTTACAAGTTTTCTCAAAACTTTTCTACTATGTGTTAGTTTCTTTTCGGCGTTCTTTTGTTTCGACAAAAGGGGAGAAGAGAGTAAAAACTACAATTCAAATTTTTACGAATTTTATTTTTTTTCTTAAAATGATCTTATGTTTTGTCATCAACAAAAAGGGGGAGATTGTTAATACAAATAAACTATAAAAACGTTTATTCATATTTTATGATCTTCTATTATTTTGTCGATAACAAACGTAAAATCATTTTAACGAAATAAATAAAATACGTAAAAGCATTGAGCCAATAGTTTACTAACACACTTTTACTAAACATATTAAAACCATCAAAACATGTTCAGTTAAATAACTTATGTAAAACCAAATCCATTTTTATAAAACACTTACAAGTAATATTGTTTACTTACATTTTATAAAATATATATGTACTTTGTATATGTTGTAATGGGTAAATAATGAGTAAAAACCAAAGTCCATAACTCATGACCCATGATCTATTGACTAGGTACAATGAATCTTGTTGGGTAAGAACCAAAGTCCATAACCCATACCCATAGAGCATGATCCATAACCCATGACCCATTGCATGACATCATGCATGAAGTCATGTTGGATATTATCAATGTTCCATGACCCAAAGTCCATGACCCATGACCCAAGATCCATAACCCATTGACTAGGTACATTGTATCTTGTTGGGTATCCATGATCCAAAGTCCATGACCCATGGTCCATAACCCATAACCCGTTTTTCAACCCAAAATCCGGACTAAGCTGACCCAGCAGACGAATACCTGGAATTGCACTGGTCGGATCTTTTGGGTGAGGGATCCGCCAAAACCATGGAATAGTAGGCTTGTTTTGCCTATAAATAGTGAGCCATTTCTCTCTTGCTTACTAACCCTTTTAGACTTACTTTTTCTCTATGTTCTAACCTCTCTAACCACAGATCCAAAGGATCATTCTATGTAGTTTTATCTTTATGTTATTTTCTAGGTTCCTTTTAAAGGCGAGATCACAACCTCTTGAAGACGCGCAAGCTCAAGGTCATGAGTTGCTAACCTTCGTCATCATCAAGACCACTGAAGTGCATCTTGTTGATAGTTCTTTTATCCCTCTATTATGTTTCGTGTTGAAGGCATTGGTGTATGGTGCCGAAAGTGTACATTTGATATGGTGTGTCGATGTACAAGTTGTGTAGATTGGGTTAAATGGTTTTGATATCCTTTCTAGTATTGTAAAAAGGAGTGCGTCTCCTTTAGGTAGTTGTGTTGGGTAGTAGTGTTAGGTAGTAGTTCCTCTTTTGTAATGAAACTCGGTATCTAGCCTTGTACCGGATAAAGTGTAGGCGACGTTGTGATAGGTTTGGTTCTACCTCGTGGAAGAACTCAATGTCTAGCCTTGTACCGGATAAAGTGTAGGCGACGTTGTGAAGGCTTCTCTGCCACATTAAGGAGCTTGTGTTGTGTAGTGCTTAGAAACTCTCGAGTTGGGTACTCGGGGAGTGGAGTAGGGCAAGGAAGGCGTCCTTGTAGCCGAACCACTATAAATACTCGTGTTGTGGTTTTGTGTTCCTTTACTCTTTATCTCTTGGATTACTTATTTATATGTCCATCTATCAATATCCAACACACGATCTAAATGGATTGACATAAGTCGATCTAAATACATTAAAACGAAGTTTTAATCAGCAAAACTATTCAACCCGTCATTCTAGTTTTCCACAATATCCAACCCTTAAAGATTTAAAAAAAAAACATATATTTTAGCATGCGCAGTAGATAAAAATGGTCTTCCCAAAATAATAATGTTCTTAGTCCCTTTAGGCATATCTAAAATGATAAAATCGACAGGGAAACAAATTTATCCACTTTCACCAAAACTTTTTCTACTATTCCTTTAGGACGTTTTACAGTTTTATCAGCCAATTCAATATTTAAGTGAGTAAGAGCAAGTTACCTGAACCTAATTTAGTAAAAGTAGAATAAGGCATTACACTAACCCTTGCTCCTAAATCAGCTAAAGCTTTATCAAAAGAAATATGATCAATAGTACAAGGTAAGTAAACATCCATTGGTTTTTTTCCTTAGAAGGAAGTGTGTTCTTCAAGACAGTTGAGCAACACTCGTTCATCGTCGCCTTCAACTCTTCCTCAAGCATTGACTTCTCCTTCAATAAACCTTTCAAGTACTTGGTGTAGCCAGGTATATTCTTCAAAGCCTCCACAATGGGAATGTTGACTTGTAATTCCTTTAGGTTTGCCAAGAACTTCTTTTCAATGTCAACATTCTTCTTTTCCACTAACCGGCTGGGGAAAGGAACTAGTGGTCAATACGGTTCGACCACCGTATTTGGTTCGGGTGACTCCACCTTTTTCCCTTCAACTTCATCCTATTATAGAAACTTTTTTAACGTGCGAAGTCACAAAAGAAACACTATGAGAAACATTAGTGTTAGAAACAAAGTAAGAATCAGAAAATGGTTATTTGATAGTAGTGATCGCCTTGATATGATCTCGTGGGTTAGTCTTAGTCAAACTAGATAGAGTACCAGGAAACCTCTCTTAAAGAACCTTTGAAATTTGTCTCACTTGCTTCTCAATTGCCTTTATTGAGGATTCTTGTTCCTAAGTGAAGTTTCTGTCTATACACGGATCTCCTTGACTAGAGTCGCATTCTCATCATGCCTTTTTTTCCGACTTAGCCATAAACTTGTTCAATGTCTCTTCCATATTCTGCCTCCTTTCTTAAAATGATGGATTGCTATTATCTCTCTGGTTAAAACTTGGTGTACCTGCTATACCTACTTATTCCAGGATAAGGTACACAGAATTAGGTGTAGCATATTTCTTCTTATGTCTTTCCTTCCTCTTTCATTGGGAAATCCTTGGAAAAATGAGGACCATTGCACACCTCACACCCAACTTGCACCTCGTGCACCCTCTCGTTAACCTTCTTTATTTCCCTACCAAGATTATTCAACTGAACATTAATCGCAGCTAATCCATCAGTATTATCACTACCTTTGCATATGTTAGAAGCTCCATCATGCCACATCTGAGAATGATTAGCCATGTCTTTATTGGATTTCTTGGCATTAGCGGCGCTTATCTTATGGATCACCTCCTGAGAATCAAGCATCTGTCAGGTAGCTACACCCAAACCCTTGTAAAATACAATCACTTCCTGCATGTTAGACAAATAATGTTTATGACCCTTCAATAATAGATCATTGAATCATTCACAGACCTGTAAAGAGTTTCATTGGGTTCATGTTTAAAATTATTAATCTCTTCCATATTCTTTTTGCAGTTCTCGAGGGTCGACAATACTTACTCAGAAATTTAGACTTAAGAGTATCCCAAGTAGTGATGGTTCCGGCAGGTTCATTCTTCAACCATCGGCTTGCCAATCCGGTAAGTTTCTTAGGGAAAACACGTTGCATGAGTTGATCTTCTGTTACGTTCGGTACGAGAAACAAATCAACAATCTCGAGCAATTTGTCAATGTGCTCGTTAGAATCTTCATCATCCGTACCAATGAAAGTATTATCTCAGAGTTCCTTGAGAAATTGCCCTTTTAGTTCAAAAGCAGTAGCATCTGAGAATTTCGGCCTGACAATACAAGGACCATAGAAGTCATGGGTTTGAGTCATGTACTCCTCTATAGTGTGATTAGCCATCTTAACCTTCTATTCAACTACAAACACTTGGTCTTCAAGGAACTGATTCTCGGGATCAGTAACTGAGTTGAATTCCAGTGAATTTGACGAGACAAATGCTTCCATGTTGAAAACTTTCTTCCTAGAATAAAAAGTTTGCTCGGGTTCATCAAAAGGCGGGAAAAGATCCGGTTTAGATTTCCGCCATGAACTACTACGAAAATAAACAATAAGATGTCGAGAAATAGGCTTAGAAAAAGAAAAATACGAAAAACAAAACACAAAAACGAAAAAAAAATTATATGTCACAAAGGGTCGATACGCCGTATACAATTAGTTTGTATACGCCATATTGAAATTAGAATGATACACCGTATTCTCAGACAGGAATACGTCGTATTTCTGACTTGAGACATAAACAAAGAATACATGACATACTATTTAAAATAGAAAATTAACACAACTAAACAAACAAAATTAAGCTATAAACATAGAAAACCACTAAATAAGCAAAAGCTAAAATTACTCCCGGCAGCAGCACAAAAAATTTAATGTGTTATTATTGAGTCTTGAATTTATAAAGCCAAACTAGCCTATACACTAACACTAATGGGCAGTATACTCGGTCAGTTGTAGCTTGGATGGTAAATATGAGTCATTCACATTGAGTAAATTGACTTAACTAAACCTAGTGGCTATCTAATTATCTAATCTAATTAATAAAGGAGGTTCAATTTGAGAGATTGGCACAATTTGATTACTTAAACTACTAATTAAACTAGAAATAATAACAACCAAATTAACTAAGTGGTGGTTGATGGAAGAAGAACGTGCTAGCTAAGTTCATCCTATTATGTTTTCATGATTTGTTTACAAGTTCTATGATCTAATGCTAATCGAGTGCAGGTTAGGCCATATAGCCACGATTACCTATTTTTATGCATATTAACCCTTAACCCGATGGTCACAATGTTAATAAGTCTCAAACACGCATTAAATCTGTCAGTTATTATATATCATTTATCTGAGTAGTCTAATGGAAGTAAGACTACCTAAACTCCCATGAATGGTCATCTATAATTGTTTTCTCTCTAACTTACTTACCTTAATCATTATTTTCGTTTAACCTATGGCTTGGTCCACCTCTAGTCCTAATGGCGACATTCGTTAAGGCATGTTATCACTTACACCAACCATTATGATACGGATAATAAATCAAAGAAATTATCTAGCAACTTATAATCTAGACAATATATGGCATACTTTAAGCAAGTAAACAAATGAATCGAGCACGATAAACATATAAAATATCAAACAAAAATGCATTAAATCAAGTAAATGAATGAAATCAAAATAATATTCATAAGCCACAACTCATACTTGAAGAACTAGTAACTGCAGAACACCGACTACTCATTGGTGACACCAACTACTCCTTTGTTCCTGTGGAACTCAAGTGTGATCCATATAACCAAATCATCATTGAGATTCTAAGGAAACACCCCATTAACACTACACTCTCACTAACAACATCTGACATTCCCAACATATAAATCCAATAGTTCATGCACCACTAAAAAATCCTCAAAAACACCAAACCTATTGTACTCAAGACTAAGGTAGATTCACGCACTATGGATATTACCTTAGATCTCTTTTGCACCGTGCTGCAACTTCCAGCTGCCACTGACAAAGTTTAGAAGGGATATGAGGTCACACCTAACTCTGAACAACTAATGAATTTTCTTCTAGATCTAGGATATGACAATGACGTGGCACTTTCAAGAGGTTATCAGACTTCAAAATGAAGTATCATCCCATGAGATGGAACATTATCTTTACCATTCTAAACCATTGTCTAACGGGAAAATAATTGGGGATAGATTCTAAAAGGAACTCGCTTCTTCAAATCTTCTATTGAGTCGTGAATCTATGCCACTTTGACTATGATGCATTAACTTGGGAAGAATTAGTCGATTTAGTAAAGGGGAAGAAGAAGGAGACGAAGAAGAAATGGAAGATTATACCATTCGTGAGATACATCAAGCTTATCATTCGAGCTTTGATGAGTACTGGTAACATTTCAGCAAGGCCAGATCAACCTACATTTGAAGATAGATTCATGCAAGTCATACAATATGATTCTAAGCATACAACCAAAGAAACAATGGTAATTCCACAAGATTTGCTAAAACTTGCTGACAAGTCCACGAATGTGTATACGAAGTACATGAAAGGTAGTCATGTTTCCATGGAAAGCTCAAAACCGAGCGGACCTGCCCTAGAAATGCAGAGGAATACATAGTCTAGTATCCAAATAGGAGAAAGATAAATGGGGGGAAGAAATTAGTGGCTGATAAAGGTAGAAAGAAGAAGGAAAAAAAGCTTAAAAGAATATCAAAAGTTGTTGCAAACGATATGGATGTTCATGTAGAAACTGCTACTTTTTCTTAAGGAGATAGAAGATGTTGCTGTTATGGGAGTGATGCAGGATTTCTGACCAGGATTAAAATTTATAAAGTCTCATCTACCTATGGTCTACCTATTGTACTAATGAGCAGTGAACCCATTCGTGCGTAGTATAGAATGTGTTAAAGCCGAGGTCATTCCCAAGAGCTATGTAGTTTTGAATCCTATTTAAGTATAGTGTCATGGTTTTAAAGGAGAATAATAGTTTTGAAAGATTAATTAAACTAATAAACAAGAAATGAAATTGCAGAAATAAAATGAAGTTGTAAGTAGTAGGGAGAAAGTGTGCTAACCTAATTATTCATCCTATCATGTTATGTCTATGTTTTCTAATTAATACTTCCTATCGCTTTAAGTGGGGTTTAAATTCGCCAGACTCCTTTGGTCAATTTGTCTGGCCTATTATTCATAGATCCCTACACGATGTCAAAGGTATTACCCTTCGGATTGACGAGGTCCGGTAATCTATGCTAAGTCATTAAGTGCCCTACATGCAAGATCCGTAACAATGTGTGCCCGGGCATTAGCATCTTAGACATACATCCCTAAATTCTTAAGTTTCGCCCTCCGAAAGGTGATCCTTTGGTCAATTCACACGAGATGATTAATAGTCCTTTGGTCAATTCTTATCAACCCTCGCAACCTACTTCCCAAGGGTCCTTTGGTCAATTCTCCTAAACAAGCAAGTACAACCGGGCTTAAAAACTACCAAAGCAAGGGTGGCTACCAACGAACTATGCATGCATACATTAGAAGCAATAATAAAAGTGCGAAAATATAAACAAAACAATTAAGGAATCATAACTAGGCTAGCACCAAAGGTTCTTAGCCGCTCATGAACACTCAATTCAATGTTTAACATGTTAAATGAAGACATGAATCGAAATGTAAATGAAATAAGAATTGCTAAAGCTTATCAATGGAATGTTGTGACTTCTCCCTTTGAAATTCATCATAACCTAGATGGTTACAACATAACTTGAGTTGATAGTTACGCCGTAACTAGTGTTGACTTGGTCTTCATATTTGAATTCATAGCTACAACGTAAATGAGAGTGTGAGTTACGCCTTAGCTTCTTCCATGTGAGCATACTATGGTATAAATTATCAAAGTGCATCTCCAATACCGCGTCTCTTTAGCTCCTATGCTCATACATAACCTGGAAATGAAATATAAAGAAATAAGTGCATATATCCATATAAACAATATAAAATATGAGCATAATCGGGGGAAATTCACACTTAAAAATTAGGATTATTTGATGTTATTAAATACCCCCACTTGAACTCTACTTTCCCTCAACTAGACCTTATTAGAATAATTCCTAAAAATATATCCCCCAATTCACCTGGAAAATATGAGATTAAAAATTCCTTATGCTAGAATAAATCTAAGTCAAATACCTCACGCATTGAGAACAAGCACTCATACTATCTCTCTAATCTAAGTGTCAATTTTGGGGTGATCACTCAACGCACAGTCATAGCATGTGTTCTATCATAAGCTTGGCGGTTACACAAATCTCCACTACTAGAGTTACGATCTAAACAATATCGAAAGCAATATGGGTGAATAGATAGTAAGGATAAGGGTGTAGTGTCAGTACTAACATGCTACGACAAGGGCGATAAAGACCATCGATACATGACCAAATCTATGGCCAAGACACCAATGACTGCTCGAATCCCTCACATAAGCACGATTCGTGACTAAAGGGTAGGATAAGACATGGGATACATAAATGGTGTAAAATGAAAATAACAAACAAATAGTATTAACCTATAACAAAGATGTCACCGCCCACCATCCATCCAAAGTTCAAGCTTCAAGATGAAGAAACCGGATCATGATGTATCAAGTAAATGTGCCATTGGCAGATGTCATGATGAGCACATTACATGTTCTTCAAAGTGTTGGTGTAATCACGTCACCAACTTAAATCTTCAAATGTGACCGAGGTGGCCTCCTCGATGCTAATATCTTAATAAGCTCATAATATAGTGCTTATAACGTTGCACTTTTAATAACATAAACTAACAATCTTTTTTTTTGGATAACAATTATAGTAAAAAAATAAAACATCCCCCCACTTGCGATGAACATATATGGAGAATATGGGGGTCTTCAATGATCTTCAAATGTATGTCTTTGATGTAGGCGTGATTTCCGAATCTCTCTACTCAAACCTCAAACTTGGGGAAAATAGTGACTTCCCGACCATAAACTAAGATTACACGATAGGCTAAGGTGAATAGGTGTAACGAAACAATCATGATAAGGGCATAAAATAAAAAGAATTGCTAGGAAGGGTGTATCTAGGGGTATCTTGCACTAAAGGAGAGTGCAACAAAAGGGTTTAACATCAAGGGTCGAATAGTCGAGGTGACTAATCGATAAATACACACATATCGGCTATTTGGGTGATAATCCTAAAATATTGCCTTCTCGAATTGATTATTTGATAAGGTTTTAAAATGTACCTTTTTGAGGGGTCGTTTAAGCCCTTATTTGATCACTTTTGTATCCGTTATTACTTAATATCGTTCCTTTTCACTTTTCAAGTATCTTGAAGGCAAATTGCTGGAATGACACTTATTCGGACGAAAAGGCACGAATATAAGAAGAAAATGGCCAAAGTCAAGAATCGAGACACTCAGGCTGCTAGAACTAAAGGGGACGGCGTCAGGTTCTACAAGTGATGGCGTCATGTTCTACTAGAGACGCCGTCGGACAAGTTTTGTGACGACTCAGTAGCCAAATTGCTCATTTACAAGTGGCTTCAAGTTTTAAAAGAGTAGGCGTCACTGCTTCGGACGACCTAGATTTGATCCGATGACGTCGAGATCAAGAGGACGGCGTCACAAGCATAAGGTGACGCCGTCGCAATGCTAACGTGGCCAAGACGAAACCCCAATATCGGCGACCAGCGGCGCCACAAATTAAAGGGTGACGTCGTCGCATTTGTAATCTTATATATAGAATCCGAATTTTTAGATTTCATGTGTAGTCTTTTGAGTAAAACCTAAACCGAACCAAGGCTATCTTGTACAGATTATAGGGTTCCATACCCTATCTTACATCAAGATAAGTTTTTACTTCATTAATTCAATTATGTCTTCAATTGATTGTGTGTATGCTTGCATGTTCCCATGTCCCGCTAATTTACTTGTGTGTTTGCTTAGGTAATATGAAACTTAGTTATTGAATATTGATTGGTTGTCTCTTATCTTAATTGTGATTGACCTAGTATTGCGATAGGTCATTCGCTGTGCTAATAATGCTTGATTAATCTTTGTTGAACCTTAGTTTATAATCACCTAGAGTAATTGTAGGCTATACATCCAAAGAATACCTTAGAGTTAAAGTTTATAAATCCTAGAGATTTTGTAGTCATTAACCTCTGGTAGCTTCAAAGAGTTAGGGATAAATGCATACCCTACGACCTTAGAAACACAACGCGATTAAGAATAAGGACGTGACAATTCAACCATCAATAGGAGATAACTAGGGAGTAATAAAGCCTAAGCAAATACATTTTTAATCATCATACGAGCACACAACAATATACATAGACTACATACACCTTAGTTTAGATAATTAGATTAGTAGAAGTAATAGGTAGAAATACCAACCCCCAAATTCAAACCCCGAGATCGTACCTTTCCATTTCCTAAAAAACTAAAAAAGATAAAAAATAATCTTCCTCAACCCCAACCTTAGCGTAGTAACTTCTCACTAGCATTCCTATTCCCCTAGAGAACGATATCAATTCTTGTGGCTTACCCTAATACTACACTACAATGATTAGGTTCACTGCCTAGGGTGTTGAAAAACTTGCTCGATGAAAGGAAGTTCCTTTGACCTCGAACGCGTTGTGTAAGCGTATCAAGTTTTTGGCGCCGCTGCCGGGGAATAGAATAGCTAGTTAGGAGTCCACCTCGTTTAGGTTTCCTTGCTTGATTCCTATCAAGTAAGCTTTTTTTCCATTTTTAGCTTCCTTGTAGTCTATCCCCCCTTCTTCGTGACCTTTGTTAGTAATCTCATCACTTTTCATCATTGAAGGTGATAACCAACCACCACTCATCAACCCACCACCAAATGACCCGCCAAAAGGCCGTACTCTTGGTGAATACTCGAGACCAAGCCACCTAAGCTATAGGAACACCATTGAGCTTCCCGACCAAGCCCAAACTACGGCCCTGCGATCCGACACCATCCGGTTGGTACAAAACGGATGTGCATTCCATGGACTTCGTTCCGAAGATCCTAATCAGCATCTTAAGGTTTTCCTTAAAATTGTCGATTCCATCGACCTCGATGCTACTACTCGGGAGACCACGCATCTGCGTCTTTTCCAGATCTCTCTACGGGACCAAGCTAGTAATTGGCTTGAGCGACTTCCCGACGGCTCCATCTCAAGTTGGGATGATCTCACCTCTCGCTTCCTTGCTCAATTTTTCCCACCGGGGAGAACCACCAAGCTTAGGAATGAAATCTTGATGTTCCAACAACGTCAAGGTGAATATCTCTACGAAGCATGGACTCGATTCAAGGACTTACTCCATAGAGTCCCTCATCACGGCATTGATCTTTGGCTTCAAGTCCAACTCTTCTATGATCATGTCAACTTCCCCACTAAGCGATCCATTGACCAAGCGGCCGGTGGAAAACTTAGTGATCTCACCGCGGAAGAATCATGGGGTATAAAAGAGGACCTTGCTCTCTATGACAACGAAAGTTAGAATGACCCCCGTGGGCTGCCCAAAACCGTAAAGGGAATCTCCTTGCCTCCCATTGACTCACAATATTCCGACCATAGGATGCTCGAGCTTGAAGATCAAGTTAAATTCCTAATGAGCTCCTACGACAATCCTAAGTCTTCACGCCAAGTGAACAAAGTTTCTTCCTCGTGTGAGCCGTGTAGTGGTCTTCATAACACGCGCACTTGCACAAGATTCCCCGAACAAGCTTCTGTTGACTACGCATCCTCGCGTACTAATGGAACGGGAGGAAGATTCCCTACAACACCCAGACCTAGGACTTTTAATGATGCCCGAGAAGCATGGAAGGGCAAGCCCGAATTTTATTGGGGACAAACCAAAGAATTCACTTCCAATGATTTCTCATGGCCCCCATCTCACGACCCTAGCCAACAAAACATAGAAGGGATGTTGCAACACCTAGTCGCATCCCAAGAAGCTCAAATAGGTAAGCTCTCGGACCGTTTTAACCAACAACAAGCCGAGATGGATAGGAAGATAGATAACCTCTTGAAAGCCATGAACAATAGTGATAGGAAGGTTAATGCTATCTCAACTCCCAAAACTTCCGGTGTAGAGATTAAGGACCCAAGTAAGCTAGCTAAGCACGTTCAATTCGTCAATACCATCACCTTAGTGAAACCTAATAGAACAAATGACGAAGCGAACCATGAAATGATACTTGAGGTTAGTGAGACACCTAGGAATGAAACAACCGAGGAAGTAGATGAAGTAAACCATGACTATTTCAATAAGTTTCCTACGGAAGAAGAACTCTCTCGCCACCCACACTTAGTACGTGACCTCCGTCACATGTATGTTAGGAGAAGACCTAGGATCAAGTTTAGGAACCCTTGGAATCTTAACATACCATGTTGCATAGGACACCTTTTCGTGGCAAAGGCCTACATTGACCGCAAATCCCCAATAAACATAATGACCAGCACCTACTATAATTGGGTAATGAAGAAGCCTATCCCAACTAGGCAAGATCCCGATAATCCTAGGGTTAGTTGCAATTTTCTTGGTAGAGTTAAGGGATTGCCCGTGTATGTAGGTAGTTTCACGTTTCCTACGGATTTCATAATTGTGAACGACATTAGTACGGCCATAGATCCTAGCTTATCCCACGTTATTCTAGGGAAGCCTTTCATAGAAATTACCGGGATGACTTATGATCCCTTATTAGGAATAGTGCGATTCAAGGATGAGACCGATGATGTAGCTTACCAAATGCCGTTTAAGATTGAGAAGTTTTCATCACTCTCCAATGATGAAAAGGAACTTAAACTATCGGTCTATTATAGGAATGAGGAGGATAAGGAGAAAGGAGTGGATTATGTTATGGCCAAGATTTTTGGTTTCTATAAGGATTGCTTGAACTTAGGACCGGAATATAGAACTGAGTGGGGAGAGGACGACCTCTTAGAAAGGTGCATCATAGGGCACTTCTACAACATGGAATCACCCAATAGAGACCGTCATGAGGAAGAAGGTGACGGTAATGAAGTCACGTAGGGGCACGACTTCGAGTCTAGCTACAAGACTCATAAATAAAGAAAAGCGCTTCGTGGGAGGCAACCCATGCTTAATTGTTTGCTTATTTGTGTCGTGTATCTTTTATTGATTGTTTCTTCTCATGTTTAAATTTGTAAAAATGCTTTATTTTGTCTTTAACCTCGTCTTAATTACATATAAAGGTATTCTAAATAAGGGATAAGTGTAGGGAGGATTACACACGTTTTCAAAAGAAACGTAAACATGAGAATTACAATTAATTAAAAGATATACATGTGTGTTTGTTCGAGTCAAATGCTTGTATCGAGTCATAATGGACGTTTTGCAGGAAATTTTTCCGATTCTAAAGATAAAATGTTCCGAATTTTTTCCAAAAATCGCAGACCGCTTTGTCAGGATAACTTTGACGGCGTCAGATCGCAACTGACGGCGTCGGAAGGAGCGTAAACAATCGATTACTTTTTCTCGTTTTCTGAGCTACTTATAAATTTTTGGAATTTTTCAAGTCTTAATTTTCCAGAAAATTTGTAAGCATCCATTCCACAAGCATTATATCCTAGTTTAGTAGAGTCATATATATATTGTTACCGCCGATTTTACGCGAAGGTTTCGTTTGTTTTCTTCAAGTGTGCAGGTTTAATTTACCAAGAAGAAGATACATAAGATGAGAAGGAGATTTTCACGCAAACATTCTTCTTGAAGAAAGATACTTTACACGGATCCTACCGAGCTAATCAGGGGAGTATTAGTTTCTTTCGTCTATTATTACCTTCCGTTATCATAACTTTGATACTTTCGGGGAACATTGGGGACAATGTTCAGTTTAAGTGTAGGGAGGGAAAATAAAATGGGAACTTTGAAACTATGCCTATCCTTGATTATTTGCTTTGTCCAATTGCATTTGTGTAATAAACCATGAGAAATATCGGTTAGGGTAATTTTGGCACCAAATTTAAAATTTGTCATGACATATAGGAGTGGGCCATTAGTCTTAATAAAGTGTCTCATGGATAGGAAATTATATGACTAGCACAAAAATCCTTTACCACTTAAATTCCACCCAAAATGTGAGGATCGCCCTTAGATTTGTAGGAATTAAAGCTTTCATCTTTAATGCTTAGAGTGAACCGTAGTATAATAGATTCTAGAACTTGTTTTGTGATGCATCCCGAGATCGCTAGTAAGACTACACTTGTGTAGTTAGGAATAACTAAATGATAAGAGGCATTAGGATAACCCTTGTTTGATACCCGTAATATAATTACTTCTTCCACATCGGTTGAGTAATTCCCCCACACCTTTGCGTTGTACTCATCTTTAGTACACGATACCCCTAGTTAACCCCTCAGAGCCTATCCTTTTCGCGGTTCTCGTGATGTTTTGGTTTTTTAGAATATCAATGAAGAGCATTGTTTACAATCCACCCCCAAATGTACACCCAAATCGCCTTAGCCTACCTTGTATGCACTCACTTTTATTGCATTATTGTTATCACACTTAACCCTTAGTTCAATTATCTAGTTGCTTGCATAAGTTGCTAAGTCGAGTCATATCCTTTGTACACAGTTTTGGGACGATTGGGACTCATGGGAAAAGTTAAATTTTATGAGATGACGGAAGGGCGTTAAATTCAAATTCCCTTTATTTGCATAATAATGTACTCCAAGTGTTTTGATCTTTTCAATTCGGGTCAAATTAGTGTTAGAGTAATAAAAACTCAAGTGTAGGGATGTGCCTATAAATCCCTATCATTTTAATGTTATCGTAGAGGATGGTAGAGTAAAAGTGTATGAAATGAAAAATAAAAAAATAAAAAAAAAAAAAAATCAAAAAATAGAAAAAGAGAAAAAGAAAAAATAGAAAAAGAGAAAAAGAAAAAATAGAGTGTTGAAAAAAAAACAAAAAAAACAAAAAAACATACGGGCTACTATCCTACATCTATCTTTAATTTATGTTTGTTTGTTTCAGTTATCTAGAGTTTAGAGTGTCGAGTCTTGGCTTAGCAATGCCATTCTTCGCATGCTTGTAACATGAAGATTTTTGACTTGCCGCCACTAAATCGCCTATCCCACCAACCCTTTGTTTTCCTACCGTAAGCCTATCATTACAACCCTTTAAAAGACCTCTTGGATAGTCTTTCCTAGGTGCTTACGCCAAAGCGATGGAGGTTTGATCTAGTCTCAAGCCTATGGTAATCTATGTACTAAGACCGGTTAATGAGTGTTTATCTTCCATTTCCAACTTGTTATATTTCATATACACCCGAGAGATGTGAGTATCTAAACACTCCATGTGAGGTGCTAGTATGTAATTTCCGTGCTTGTTATGACTTTTGCGGGGCTTATATGTGTTGTGGATCATTCTAAACTAATGCTTCATGACCCTTAACTTATAAATTAATTGGCTAAAAGCACATTTGCTTGAGGACAAGCAAATACCAAGTGTAGGGATATTTGATAAGGTTTAAAATGTACCTTTTGAGGGTCGTTTAAGCCCTTATTTGATCACTTTGTATCCGTTATTACTTAATATCGCTCCTTTTACTTTTAGGTATCTTGAAGGCAAATTGTTGGAATGACACTTATTCGGACGAAAAGGCGAATATAAGAAGAAAATGGCCAAAGTCAAGAATCGAGACACTCAGTCATTGAACTAAAGGGGATCGCGTCAGTTCTACAAGTGACGTCAGTTCTACTAGAGACACCGTCGGACAAGTTTTATGATGACTCAAGAGCCAAATTGCTCATTTACAAGTGACGGCTTCATGTTTTAAAAGAGTAGGCGTCGCACTCGACGGCCTAGATTAGATCCGACGACGTCGAGATCAAGAGGACGGCGTCACAAGCATAAGGTAACACCGTCGCAATGCTAACGTGGCCAAGACGAAACCCTAATAACGGCGACCCGACATCGTCACAAATTAAAGGGTGACGCGTCGCATTTGTAATCTTATATATAGAATCCGATTTTTCGCCAGTTCGGTGTGTAGTCTTTTGGAGTAAAACCTAAACCGAACCAAGGCTATCTTGTACAAGATTATAGGTTCCATACCCTATCTTACATCAAGATAAGTGTTTTACTCGTTAATTCAATTATGTCTTCAATTGATTGTGTGTATGCTTGCATGTTCCCCATGTCCGACTAATTTACTTGTGTGTTTGCTTAGGTAATATGAAACTTAGTTATTGAATATTGATTGGTTGTCTCTTATCTTAATTGTGATTGACCTAGTATTGCGATAGGTCATTCGTTGTGCTAATAATGCTTGATTAATCTTTGTTGAACCTTAGTTTATAATCACCTAGAGTAATTGTAGGCTATACATCCAAAGAATACTGATGCGCGCTAAACCGTCAAGTTCTCTCACGCAAGCGTAAGAAAACCTAAAACATGCTTAAGCACGTAATCAATGAAGATCTGAGGAGGAGGGATGGGTGGAGATGTGTAGCAGGCAAAGCAGGTGATAATGGTGGACTTTGGCGCCAAGTTGGCTTATTTTGACCAAGAGTTTGACCAGGCAGTATTATGGAGGGGGTTCACAATTTAGATTGACAGGGGGTCCATAATAGATAGGGGTCCTAAATTAGGTTTGCAAAGGTTTAAAACCCAAGGACTATATGTGTAACTTCCAAACTTGAGGGTTTAGGTCGCCAATTCGTAAAAGTTATTCCAAGGACCAAAAGAGACAACTTTCAAAAGTACAAGGACCAATGTTGCCTTTTTCACATTTTCCGTGGACCAATTTCGCCAATTTTAAAGTCAAGGACTATTTTTGTAATTTTCTCAAACTTTTGATATTTTTCACCAAAGGACTAAATTTGACAAGTTTTGATTTAAAAGGACCTTGGTGACTTTACTTTGAAATTATGCGCTCGTGGACCTGCTTTTGACAACTTTTGATACTGGGGATCGAACCGCAATTTTGCAAATTTGATATGTTTTCATCCGATTTTGATATTTTTGAATTTAAAACACATAAAACACTGATTTGTGATATTTTGATCATTTTGATGTGTTTCGAGTGTTTTCGGATGAATTTGCGCTTTATTTTGTATAAAATGATGAGTATTTACACACTCATCAATCTCCCACATCGAGATATTGCTAGTCCCTAGCAATGATTTGAGAAAACATAATGGATTTTAATCTCTTTACCAAAAGCCATCACTCGAGTAGCCAAATGTTTCAGTTCAAGTAAGAACCATGGTACATCGATAACCATGTGATTTTGAGCAAACCACCAAACTTTCAACGGATTTGATTTTGTCTTTACCGAAGCCGCACCCTTCTGGACTAGCCAACTCTTAGATAAATTATCAACATTATCTTTGGTGAGTCGATTACCAATTATGGACTTTCCATCGCCTTTACCACAAGCCATAATCTTGCGGGCTAGCCAACTCTTCACTTTTTAGGATATGGTGAATAAAACCATACAATTTTGGGCAAATTGCAAGCCATATAAACGGATTTGATATATCTTTACCAAGAGCCGTTTGCTCTGGATTAGCCAATCCTTTTGTCTTACTGATATGGCGGATCGATAACCAAATGAGAAAGTGTAAACACTTACTCCAAAAAATTTTGGCCAAAAACGGGAATTGGTGTAATTATATGATAAAATTCGTGAGAATTCCCCCACACTTAGAAATGAATATTGCCCTCAATATTCAAAGTACCGCGGTTATGCCGAAACAAAGAACGAAAAGGGAAATACTACGGCCATTATTTAGAAAGATTTTTTTTTTTTTTTTTTTTTTTTGAAACATGTGGCAACCCCCACACTAGGGTGGTAGAAAGAGGTGAGAAGACGTAAATATGGGTGAAAACCCATATTGCATGCTCTCGTTTTTGATTCCCGAGTCGCTAGCTTGACTCGACCTCAATTCATTTGTTCACGGGAAAGTAACGTGAAAACCCATCTCGATCGGACTTTCGTTCACAATGTTAATGAACATATGAACATCGAAAGTTCCACACCGACGAGATATAACCTCGGTATTGTTTAATAGTAGAAACTATAAAGGATGATACCGGGGTCAAAGATGGTGTCCTCATTCCCGAAAGAGAAAAGGAAAGAGCAACCACACCATCCGTGAAGAATGGAATAAAGACGCACATGAGAATGCATGTCCATTCCTCAAGAGAGAAGCAAATCACCGCTTTGACATCTTTAAGCTTAAACTTGAAGCTTAGATGGTGATTGTCAAGAAGATATCCGGGAGGGAGGGTGGGAAATGATTCTTTAATCAACAAACATTCCGTAAAAGGATGTCTCCTCCGATCAAGGTAAGTGTTATCAATTCCGTTGGAATTGACTCATCACTTAGAAATGCATCGACTTCATTCCAAAGTTGTCCTCTTCCTCATCGAGAGTGAGGAAGGGATGGAAGAGTCGAATAGGACTAGAAGATGATGGATCATTTTGAGCAAATCATCCATGGGAAGAATGTCTCCCATTGGATCACTAACATCATCATCCAACTCGGATGAAATCAAGAGAGTTTAGTTTCATCCACGACTTAACAACTCGGCGCGACAAACTGATGCCGGAGGTGGGACAAGTGGTGTGCTCTTAGAGCTAGCAGCTTCCACCACTTCCGATGAAGTCTCCGATTCTAGATCATCGTCATCATCATCAAGAACACTCTTGACTTCCCCGGTACGACTTTCAAACCATTTGCTTGAACCGGGGTAATTTTCAAAGCTTTGAGCTCAAGACGCTTTTGGTGAACACTCTTAACCACGAAATTTGAGAGTGTTGCATTGATTCTTCAGATTTTTGATCAATTGTAGCAACACTGCTTTGTACTGAGGTTTGGAGTTCGTTTATATTTAACGCGAGCTCTTCGTTGTCAACCCGTATGGTCAACTCTTCCGCAAACACATCGATCGAGCCACGACTGCTCTTAAGAAAGCTCTCCCAAGATGAGGGAACTCTCGGATCCGCATCGAAGTCTACTACAACAAAGTCAAGCATGAAAGTGAAATTTTCCCACTTTCATCACGACATCCTCGGCTATCCCAGTGGACGAGTTACAGTGCGATCCGCTAGCTCGAGTGTCATACGAGTGGATGAAAGTTCAGAAGAGACAGCTTCTTCCACACCGAGAGAGGCATGAGGTTAATGCTAGCGCCAAGATCGCCAAGCGAGCATTGAAACATCCCCAAGAAATCACACGGGATTAAGAACCGGCTGTGGTCTTCAAGCTTTTCGGGAAGCTTGTTAAGAATGGTCACGAGCATTGCTCATTGAGAGGAGTTTTCGCCATCTCGATAGCTTGTCTTTGTTGGTGAGTAAGCCTTTAAGCGTAGATGCAAATTTAGGTATTAGAACGAGAGCATCAACGAAGCTTATATCAAAGTGAAGCTCATTGAAGATTTGGAAAATTTTCCATTTGCTCTTTGTTTTGTCTTTGAGCTTCTCATCATTCATTCTTGATGGGTATGGAAGTCGACTAGACTTTGAGCCGGGATGGAAGTGTTTTCGCTCAGATTTTTCCTCGAACATCGGGTTCGGACTTAAAGGTTGGACTACCGAAGGTGGGACGTGTCTTGGTACTGTGGGCTTGAATAATGCACCTTGTCCGTTGTCTCCTTGGTAACTTGACTAAATGCCACGGGAGGAGGGGGCATTGGAGTCGTAGGTCCATTGTGCGCCTTACCACTACGAGTGGTGACGGCTTTCAACTCGGCATTTGGATTAGGAATGGTATTGCTTGGGAGTCCTCCGTAAGATGGTGAAGCTTTGTTCATATTCATGTTCATGAAACCGCTCATCATATTCTTTAACTCATTTGTCTCGCCGAGATAATGTGGTATCAATTTCCTTTTAAGCTCACCTCTCATGTTATTGATCCGAGTTTGCATAGAACGATGTTTGCCTCGATCATTTTCATGAAGTCATTTGGCATGGGAGCTTGAGGAGGTGGTTGATAACTTTGATGATTAGGAGCTTGATATGGTTGAGGTTGGTTGAAATTGTTCCGGTTTTGATTGAAATTTGGAGGGTTATTGAAATTTTGCCCTTGATTTGGAACAAAGCGATTTTGATTTCCATGGTTTTGCACGGGAGGAAAACCAGGTGGTGTCATACCGCTAGGTGCACGGTAGTGAGGTTCAGCTTGTGGTCGGTATTGATTGTGGTTTACCGAAGCTACGGGAGCTTGGTAAAAGGAAGCATCGGTTGCTTGACAATCATAATACGCGTGTGGACCACTACAAGTTTCACACACCTTGTTTACGGCTTTGACTGGTTCGGGCTTATGAATTTCGCTTTTGATTTCCTTTACCTCTTTTATCATACAATGGATGATGTCCGTTAGAGCACTTTATCGGAGTCGCTAACTCGAAGAGTTACCGGATGAAGAAGCGTGAGTGTTCGAACATTGACTTTGTTGCGAGAAAAGGAACTTTGATTTACTCGCAAATTTCAAGCACATCTTTAGGTTTACGATTCAAGATATTACCACCGCGGATGCGTTCAAAGAATCTTGATCATTACCGCTCAACCCATTGTAAAAGATATTAACTTGTTGAAGCTCCGTGAATTCATGATGGGGCATTTCCGAGGAGATCTTTGAATCTCTCCCATGCCTCTCCAAAATTTTCATCGAAATTTTGACGAAATCCGAAATTTCATTTTAAGATTAGTCGTCTTTGATGGAGGAAAGAAATAGTTGACAAACTTTTGAACAAGATCCTCCCAAGTTTCGATGGATCGAGGGGTTCTTTTCCACCAAACTCGGCCGCCCCGCAAGTGAGAACGGAAATAGCATCAATTTGATCACCGTTGTGGCACATCTTTGTAATTGAGAGTTGATGTCAAATGGTTGAACCAACGGATGTGTGCATACGGTCTTCTCGATCGACCGCGGAATTGATTCAGACACAAGTCGATTAAATGTGTCTTCAATTCAAGTGATCGAATTGATAATCGGTAAGACGATGGCATCTCCATAACCCTCGGTGGGTGCTCGGAGCATTTCCGCCATAGTACGCTCGTCGCCATGGTGTTGTTAGAAATAGTACGAATCTCGGGTTCGACTATTTGGGCAAACGCCACGAGAACGTCTTCTAGGAATTTCGCTAGATCACGCAAAGGACTCAATGATCTAGAAGAACGAGTGCGATGCACTAGAGTTAACTCTAAGGAATCTCGAGCTAAGGAGAGAAATGGGAATTATGAAATCTTTCGATGAGAATGAGAATTATGAAGACGGTTTGTAAAAATCGGTGAGAAGAATCTTTATGGGTTTTCCGGTTCAAACGTCGATATCACAACAAAATCAATTAACACAAAATCGAGGCAAAACAACAATGAACTTAACCAATAATCCAAGATGAATGGCTTTTTAAAAAAGTACACCAATCACAATGGACACAAAGGCAAGTTTTATATCTTTAGTTCTGAACTTATTATGGTCGCACCCCGCTAGGTAGTGCATCGCTTGGTTTTCGTGGTAATCTTTTAAGTTGTTTATTATTAGAGAAAACGATTTTTTTTTTTTTTTTTTTTTTTTTAATTTTTGATACATATATAGAAACAAAAGGAAAATATTTTTGTGTTTTATAATGCTTTTGGTCATTTTTGGGTTTTGAATTTTTAGAAAGATATGGATATATATATATACAAAGATGGATGATATAAACAATGAGTGAGGATTCAAACAACTAATCTGCTACACGGAAGATAAATCAAGACAACCCGGCAAGTGGGCGCCAAAAATTTGATGCGCGCTAAACCGTTAAGTTCTCTCACGCAAGCGTAAGAAAACCTAAAACATGCTTAAGCACGAATCAATGAAGATCCGAGGAGGAGGGATGGGTGGAGATGTGTAGCAAAGCAAAGTGATAATGGTGGACTTTGGCGCCAAGTTGGCTTATTTTGACCAAGAGTTTGACCAGGCAGTATTATGGAGGGGGTTCACAATTTAGATTGACAGGGGGTCCATAATAGATAGGGGGTCCTAAATTAGGTTTGCAAAGGTTTAAAACTCCAAGGACTATATGTGTAACTTCTGAAACTTGAGGGGTTTAGGCTGCCAATTCAGAAAAGTTATTCCAAGGACCAAAAGAGACAACTTTCAAAAGTACAAGGACCAATGTTGCCTTTTTCACATTTTCCAGGGACCAATTCTGCCAATTTTTAAAGTTGAAGGACTATTTTTATAATTTTCTCAAACTTTTGATATTTTTCACCAAAGGACTAAATTTGACAAGTTTTGATTTAAAAAGGACCTTTGGTGACTTTACTTTTGAAATTATGCGCTGGGGACCTGCTTTTGACAACTTTTGATACTTGGGGATCAAACGCAATTTTGCAAATTTGATATGTTTTTCATCGATTTTGATATTTTTGAATTTAAAACACATAAAACAACGATTTGTGATATTTTGATCATTTTGATGTGTTTCGAGTGTTTTCGATGAATTTGCGCTTATTTTGTACAAAAATGATGAGTATTTACACACTCATCAAATACCTTAGAGTTAAAGTTTATAAATCCTAGAGATTTTGTAGTCATTAACCTTGGTAGCTTCAAAGATTTAGGATAAACGCATACCCTACGACCTTAGAAACACAACGCGATTAAGAATAAGGACGGGCAATTCAACCATCAATAGGAGATAACTAGGAGTAATAAAGCCTAAGCAAATACATTTTAATCATCATACGAGCACACAACAATAGACATAGACTACATACACCTTAGTTTAGATAATTAGATAAGTAGAAGTAATCGGTAGAAATACCAACCCCAAATTCAAACCCCGAGATTCGTACCTTCCATTTCCTAAAAACTAAAAAGATAAAAAAATAATCTTCCTCAACCCCAACCTTAGCGTAGTAACTTCTCACTAGCATTCCTATTCCCCTAGAGAACGATATCAATTCCCGTGTCTTACCCTAATACTACACTACAACGATTAGGTTCACTGCCTAGGGTGTTGAAAAACTTGCTCGATGAAAAGGAAGTTCCTTTGACCCCGAACGCGCTGTGCAAGCGTATCATTATTCCACATGTATAAAGATAACTCGACACACCTCGTTTATGGTCTCGAAATGATGTAAAGGCCAAGTTTTAAAGTTTACATACTACCGGCACACTCATGATTTGGTGGATTTGGGGTATATAAGTGGAAAAGGATAGGCTAAATCTCACTATGGAATTCAAGGGTTATAGTGTGCTCGGCTAAGGTCTAATCTAGTTGGGTTAAGAAAAACATGTCAGAATTTTAAAAATGGTATAATTTTTCAAAATAAACTAGAAAAACGAGGTCAAATTGTGAGGATCTTAACACTCTTGAGACTTGTGTTATAGATACTTTGAGGGTATACCAAGTAGTATGCGGAATCTACCACTTAGTACTTTAGAAGAATAATGTGTTTGATGTATATGAATGAATGGAACAGTGAACAATGAATTAACAAAATGCTTCGATATTATTATTGACAATAATACGAGTGATCTCAACTTATCACTAGGGTTTACAACCTTGAAGCTTTAACAAAAGATACGTATATGACTGCTAACCTAGGATCTCCTTTTATAACACAAGGAGTCCTTTACAAGATAACTATCACTATATAATCGTATAAGATATACAATATCTATTCTATAAATACAAAACGTATACATATCACTTAATCAAGACAAACTTAGTACTAGCGAGACTAAGTCGCTTAGTACCGCTAGTGTTATCTTCAAGAGTCCCATTTGTATGCTTAGCAAGACTAAGTTCATTAGTCTTCTTTGCGCTTAATTCCCAATAATCCTAACTTATGATTTCTCCGCAAATCACTAAGTTTCTTCAATTAAACTTTAACTCGATGATAGGGATTCTTTCAAACATACTACTTCTTCTCGAGCTATCTCCTCAATCTTCAGTAGAGACTTGTAGGCCATATGAGTTCCTTTCTTTTTATAAGTAGTCGGTTTAGAATCAAGCATCCGAATGGCAACAATAGTTGAAAGTGGATAATCTCTGTCAACAAGAATATATATCCAATTTTCACTAAGTTCCATGACATGAACTCCACAATACTCAAATAATCTCCAGCTTTTCACCATATAGTCATCCCACCAGTGATCACTTGCATGTGGCTCAAACATACACCTTAGAGCATGCAAGATAGCAAAGTTTAGTGTTCCTGTGGGTCTTGTAGAGCCATATCTGAACTTCACAATCTTCCATAGGGCTTCCAGATCTTCTCTATCAAGAAAATGCAACAAGTAACCAAAGGATGGGTATTTACCTTTGAAGTCATTAGATCTTGTTAGCTCTATGTAGTTCTTAAATCCATCGATACTATATGCCACTCAATTATGGGAAACTTGGCGCTTAGAGGAGCTACATCAACTACATATTTTTGAATGACCAGCTGATCTAGTCTCTTTTCATCATCACTTAGCTTCTGTTTCTTTGCAGCTTCAGATTCAATGGTTGAGGGAGATCTCTTTGTTCCTGAAAATCTTTCTTCTTCACTCATTGGAACAAAACTCTGAATCTTTCTGTAAGCATTGAAATACAGCCTTTCAATCTCAGCATTGGACTTTCCATTTAATTGACTTGCTTTCTAATTGTCCTGATGCTTGAGATATTCCTTCATCTAGTGTATGATTTGAGCTTTTGTTGGTGGCTTTGGTCTTCTCTTTTGTTTCTGACCTTTCATGATGATATCAATTAGTTCATTCAAAGCAGCTTCTCTTTCTTCTGCAGGGATTTATTCTCTTTGTAGATCTTGTAACTGCTTTGCTGCAAGCTCATCAGTAGCCTCCCTTTCTTTGATGATCTTTTGCTCTTCCATGAATCTAGCAACTTCTGCTTCATGAACTTTCTTATCTATCTCGGCATCATTCTACCTGTGTAAGAACCTTCTTTTTCACTTTATCTGGTTCTTCAGACTCTTTTACTATGTATTTTCCTTTATCCAAACCAGCAGTACCTTCTTTATAGGTAGCAGTACCTCCTATAGTATCAACAGTACTATATGGTTTTTGACCACTGGTAGCAGTATACCAATATCTTCATCCAAATCAACTAGCTTTGTTGGTGCATCTTGATCAGCTGGTTTATCTGCATGTTGTTGATCACTGCCACCACCTAAACCCTAAGATTTTCTTCAAAGTCAATCTTCCTCCCCTGAGTGTGAGCATCACTTTTCCTCCCCTATTTGGGAGAATCACCCAAATCATCATCTTCATCATCAAAACTTGGGAGTCTGTTGTAGAATCCTTCCCTTTGCCTTTAGAGCCTTGACTTGTGCTCAACTTCTTCACCTTTAGAACCGCTTTCTTGTACGGTTGCATATAACCGCTTTGTATCCTTGAGGTCTTTTCTAAAGTTTCCACCTTGTTGGTTACCCTGGTACATAGTTCCATCAATTCCTTTAGTTTACCACTGCCTTCAGCACTTCCAGATGTATTACCTTCTGGGAGAGGTGCATCATGAGGCATAGACCCAGTCTCAGCCCTAGGTGGACTATCAACTGAGCCACCCATTTGTTCCATGTGGCTTGGGATTTCAGCACCTGTGTCAAGTCTGGGAGGACTTGACACATTAGATGTTGCCATATTTGAGGTCTTAGCAATGTTAGCACTGTCCTACCCAGCTACTAAGCTTGAGGCAGTAGTACCAGCCTCTTCCATTCTGCCAATGGCAGTCTCATCTGCTATAGGGGTCTTAGTAGGACCACTGGGCTGAGATACCTCAGTAAGCCTGTCTGGATTTCCTCTTATAGGTGTAGATAACTAGAGGTGTATGGGTAACAGATGGAATCACAATGGGTGTGTGTTGGGGTTCAATTGGGTTTACTGACCCTTCAACCTGTACCTTTGCAATTTGAGCCAACATCTCTGGAAAGAATAGTATTATTAACCCCATTAAATTGCATGTTTGCCATTGCCATATTAGTAAAAAAAATTGTTACAGGCAAGGGGTTGGAAAAATAGTTTTATGAGATGATAATTGACTCTTTTTGGCTTTCAAAATGGTTTGGATGAACCTTGGGTACATCAAAAACTTTGTTGGCGAATCCACATTCTTCACCATATGATCAAAAATAAATTTTGAAAAGTTAAAAACTCTGTTTGTTGTCAAACACACAAGAGCAGTAGCAATGTTACTACTGAATTGCTTCCATGAGGTTCTTTCTGGACTAAGACAGTGAAAAAGAGTGTGAATTAAAAACCTCCATAGAGGAGAGAAACATCCCTTTTGAAAAGTTAAAAGTTGTTTGGATGTGTCATACCCCATTCTTGAAAGAGTTTGAAAATTTTCTGAATTTTCATCTTTCTTCACCCTGAAAACCCACTTAGTACCAATCACCCTCACACCCTTAGGTAAATCAACAAGAATCCAAACCTTCTGAATTTTGAACTGCAAGAGTTCTTTCTGCATTGCTTCCACCCAACTTTCTTCCTCCAATGCTTTGAGAACATTTTTGGGTTCAATCTGGGAGAGGAAACATCCAAACAAACAAATGTTTGCTTCTTCATGATTTCTTTCTTCATAAATAGCCATAAGAAATCCTTGTTAATCTTCAGTCTGTGTTTGTCTCTTGGTTTTAACACCAGACTGCACATCTCCAATTACATTACCTAGAGGATGATTCTTGTGTATGTTTGTCGGAGGAGTTGATAAAACATCGTATCGCGAGGGAATGTTGTTGAAATCGGCTCAAAATCATCAAAAGATCAAGAGGTGGAGCAAGATTAACGGTGGTTCATCGCTGTTAGCACTTTGTCCAAAGAATACTATCTTTTTGCCTAGTAGTGCCATCATCATTTGTACTGCTTTCAGGAATGTCTTTGTTCTGAGCATCTACTTCATCTGTATTGATCTCACCAGCAGTAACATCATCAGTAGAGGGCGGCTCTAGATCTAGGGATGGTGGATCATCACTCTTTGAAGAAGAGGTAACCTCAGAACTGTCTTTCAAAAGATGCACCAAAATGTGATCTGATTCTTTCTCCGTGCTTGGTTCATCTGTATCAACATATTCTTCTGAACCTGCAAAATCATTAGTATTTGTACCTGCATTCACTGGTACATAGTTCATAGATTGGGTTAGAGAATCAAGATCAAACAACCATTTTGGTCCTTCTCCTACAACAGTATCCTTATTCTCCAAAAACTCTACATGCAGGGATTCTTCTACATTCTTGGTTTTAAGATTATAAACTCTAAAGGCTTTACTAACCATAGAATACCTTACAAAGAAGCCCTCGTCAGATTTTCCATCAAATTTACCCAAATAATTCAAGGTATTGAGAATAGTGACATGACAGCCAAATGGTCTCATGAACTCTAAGGTAGGAGCTCTACCTCTAAACAGCTCATAAAGTGTCTTGTTTTGAGAATGAACCACTAAAACCCTGTTCTGAACATAACAAGCAGTATTAACTGCTTCGGCCCAAAAGGTCATGGGTAGCTTGGAATCAGTCAACATGGTCCTAGCAGCTTCTATCAAATTCCTATTCTCCTTTTAGCAAACCCATTTTGCTGAGGAGTCCTAGCAACACTAAACTCTCTTTTAATACCTTTTTCCCTGCAAAAGTCATCCATCACTCTATTCTTGAATTTTGTCCCATTATCAGATATGATGATCTTCACCTTCTTATCAACTAGGTTTTCTACTTCAGTAATGAAAGTCTTAAGAATGTTGGCAGTCTCATCCTTAGCTCCTAGGAAGAAAACCCATGTAAACCTGCTAAAATCATCAGTGATAACAAGTCCATATGAAGCATATATAAGGGTTGAGTAATAGAGTTTTGGGTCTTGGGCTTACAAGAAGCTCTGTGTTGCTTACCTTTGAGGCAAGCCACACAAGTCTGGTCATTTTGAAAACGTTTTTGAGGAAATCCTCTTACCAAACCATCCTTACAATCTTATTAATGGTTTTAAAGTTAATTTGACCAAGTCTCCGATGCCATAACATGGAATCATTCAAAGATGCTTTTGCAACCAAAAAGTAAGATTCTCTTTAGAACAATGTTTTCATGTCTACATCAGAATATTGCCTTTCCTATGGACTCTAAGCAACACCTCATTGTCATCAAGTAACTTAAAGTCTGGGGAGAGGATAAGGCACTCAATGTCAGTAAATAACACAAATTTCTTTATGTCACACATCTATGACACACTAAAAAGGTTGTATTTAAGCTCCTTTACATAATACACATCTTCAAAATCAAGACTGCCAGTCTTGATTTTACCTGTACCAGTCACCTATGCCACCACCAAAGGAAACATATCCACCATCCAAAGGTTTGAAGTCTGATAGGTATGATCTATTTCTAGTCATTTGCTTGAAACATCCACTATCTGAGTATCCTTGATCTTCTTTAGCACCTGAATGTTCCTGCACACAAAAGAAAGGAAATTAGTTTCCTTTGGGGACCCAAGCCATCACTAACTCGATCCGCCTCGCATCAATGTAATTGTATTTCGCATGTTTATTGATGCACCACTGGATTTGGTGGGTCTCCATATCCAACATGCTTAGGCCTTAACAAAGATTGACCTCGCTTCCCTAACAGCCCCCACGCACCTAGCAAGATGAACCATCGGCCTAGCAAGCATCAATCTCCGGACTAGCGCTCTTACTTTTTCCATCCAAACCTTCTTTTGAAAACCAAGATTCTTATTAAAAGATCGCTTATTACCTTGTGGTTGTTTGTAAGAAGTTGGTTTAGGACTTGAGACTGCTGATTTTGAGTAATCATCCTAATTGGTCTAGCAGTATTTAAGGGTTTGATGCCAAACTTCATCAAGACTACTATGGGAATCATTTTACTGGTTACATTAGGGTGAGTGTTTCTTGAAAAACTGTTTGTGTTCACCCTTGCATTAGCATACCTTGTTTCCCTTGAATTCTCATTTACCATCCTTCTCCCTTGATGGTAATTACACATAGCCTGCACATGGTCAAAACTACCACAACAATAGCAAGCTTTATTGTACAAAACAAACTCACTGCCTAGCTGATGGGACTTAAGATTATTCCAGCTCTCGGTTTCTCCTAGGTCGTGGAGTCCTACACCTAGGTCAGTGAGTCCTACCGTTGACCTATACATTTCTACATATTTAACTATTGGCCTAACAAATTTTACTTCTTGCTTAGGTCTAACAGTTTCAACCTTAGGCTTAGCAGTACCTACTTTTTCAGACTCATTTTCCTCAATCAGTGAGGAATCACTAGCACTTTCAAAAGCATCATTGACCTCAGACTTTTTTAGATTTACATTTTCTTTAGTCTTAGGGCCATATTCCATTATTGGCTCCTTAAATTCCAGTGTGTGATAAGTCAACACCTGAAGGTGAAGGAACACCTCTGAATGGAGGTGCAACGGACTTATAACCTAAACCAGATTTAGCTTTATTATTAATTTGACCGTCAATCATTTTAGTAACCTGATTAGAACAATATTTTAGGGTCTCCACACTGATATTTATGTTTTCATTAGCTGTCTTATACTTTTCCAATTGTTCTCTAAGCAAACTTATCTCTATATCTTTATGAGAAAGGTCTCTTTAAGCACATCAATAGTTTTAGAAAACCGGACTCATTTTCTTTATAATGCAAAATTTGCTCTTCTAACACATCTAGAGCTCTTATGATTAGCAAGATTATAACTAGTCTTATTAAGCTCTATTCTCTAGTTTTCATATCTATCTTTAAGAGTTTCACATTCTTTAAATCGAACATGATTTTGAACAACCCTTAGTGGAAAGTACCTCGTAATCGAGAGAGGCCATAAGTGTCATCTCTGCTTCCACCATTGCAGAGTCTGCTTGATGGTTCCTTCTCATCATCCATGAAGCTCCACCATAGCCAAGACTATCAATTGCAACCATAGCCTTTGAGGAAGGCTCTCTTCATTGCCTTCTTCCCAACGCCTTTATTCCATCCGCTTATAATCCCGAGACTTTGGCTTTCTACACTCTTTGGCAAAATGTCTCATCTTGTGGCAGTTGAGGCACTCCACCTTGGATTTATCAAATCAAGCGATCATCACTAGCTATAGTGATTTTCTTCCCGCCTTCTTCCAAAACTTCTTTGCCCTCATGCTTAGCAAAGCAACATTCCACTTAATGTCCATCTCTTCAAGGTCATCATCATCCAGTTGCTCAAGGTCTTCATGAGAGTGAAGATCCACTTGCTTGCTAGATAGTAAAGCATAGAAGGTTGAATCGCCAATTCCAGCAGGACTAGATTTTGAACTAGAAGTACCAACCATAAGGTTAGCAGTACTAACTTCTGAGTCCTCATCATCTTCAGATAAAGGTAGAAAGAAATTAGGGTTTTTTTTTACACAACTAATATTACACTTACTCTTTTTCGCAACAATAAAATCGTATGTATGGGTTGATTGCAGTCCATGAAGTTCTAATGGTGGATTGTGCTCCACATTTATTGCATCGTATGTGGATTCATGTTTGTGTGTGATTTATTTATTTATTTTTTATTTATTTATTATTATTTTTTTTTTTTTTTTTGAAAAACAGAGAATGGAACTATAAGAAAGAAGCCTAACCTGAAAAGATATACCCTCACGTGATGATCACATGACCAACTTTACGGTCAAACAAATGGAAAAATTGGTCAAGGAATCAAACTCACATGGTCGCAACCACGTGGAAAGGATCCGTTAATAAAAGTTTAGAGACTATATTCGTTAAACCCGATGCACTACAAGGACCATTTATGAAATTAACTCTTACATTTATCATGTTCAATCTAGAACATTGAAGTAGCGACAAACCATTTTTTTCTTTTTTTTTTTTTTTTTTTTTAAATCATCGCAACACAAATCTGTTGATACGAACTTGTTAATATCTTGTTTGTAAAGCAAAATAATTTTTTTTTAAAGAATATATTCTTTCCAGATAAATCGAAACATGTTTAACATCAAGGAGAGAAGGGTACAAATATAACCAGTAACGGATCAAGCCGTAAAGCTAAGGTGGTTTCTCAATATAGTTGAAGCAAAAAGATGAGAAGGCCAAACACTAGAGTTTTGGGTCGGGTCGAATATAATTTAACATATATACTTTCGTTAACGACACATCAAACATATATTCTAAAATACAAATTAATATTAGTTAAAGAGTTTTGTAGCTTAACTATAATCCAGAATATTTTTCCATCAAAATAGTGTGTGAAATTGCAAAAGTTCAAATACCGTGATATTTTAAAAGTTTCTTACAGCTCTTGCTATTGTGAATGTGTACTAAATAGTAAATACTAATGTACAAACTATAAAGCGGAGGGATCAATTAAGTAATTTTCAAAAAAGATAAAATGGACAAACTATAAAATGGAGGGTTTAATTTAGTATTTTGCAAAAAGATTATGCTTTTAGAATAGAATAAAATAAACAACATTGGGTTTTGGTCGTCTTCTCCACAAAAAACACGACCTGAAAACCTCCTTAAATCAAAGACCCAAAACTTTGTTTTCTCTTGTTTCTTCTTTGGATTTTTTGTTTTTATTCTTTATTTTTTAGATATAAGGTGGTTCCCGATCTAATTCTAAAAGAGGTCCTAATTTTTTTTCTTACAAAATTTCTAAAGGGTCTCGATTTCTAAGAACCACCTTGCAATGCATAAGTCCACCCCTGAATGTAACATAATACTTTATCAATATTTAGACAAGAATTTTAAATATTAAAATGAATTTGTTATTATTAAATGGTGGAATTACATATATCTCAAAGAAAACTTTAAAAATTACATATTTTTTTAAAACACAAGTTTTCAATACATGATGTACAATGCTAGTAAAACATGATTTGAAGAAATATATAAATATTGAAGTTTCCTTGAGAATATATGTTTGTCCCTTACTAAATTGTGTGTTTGGGTATATACGAGTATATTGAAAGTTTTGAAAGAATATTAATGTAATTATAACATTAAGAAGGATATTGACGTAATTATATAGTTTTTTAAGGATATAGATGAAATTCTCTCTATTAGTTAAGAGATTAATTTGTAATTTGTATTTTTTTTTTAAAGAAATGTGTGTTCTAAAAAATGGTGTTATGGTTGTTATGATAAAAGGCGATTTTTAAGTGTTAAATGTTAAAATATTGAATCTGATGTGCTGCTGAGGTGACAAACACACCGTATTTTTTGGTGTGAGGCCTTAGGAATGGGATCCTCTAATCACAAGTATACAACTCGATCAAGTTAGATGATTATTAATTATTGGATTTGATCAAATTGTTCAAATTAAAAAATAATAATAATAAAATAAACTTTTCAAATGACTCAAAAACTCCAACTTGAGTCAAGTTGTATATCAAAATTTGAGAAGATCCGTTCCGAGGCCCTAAGCCTTAATTGAGACCTGCCCAACATTTAAATTCTCAAAACTCATAATGGAAAAACATCTTTGCCTTCGTTCAATGTTACACAAACATGTTTCTTAATTCGATCATGATCAACACAAAACAATCACACATACAACCTTAAAGACCAAACCTATATAAATGAACTCAATTTCTTCATCATCATTATCATTACAAACATTCACCCATTTACTAAAACATGCATATCACACAAAGACATAATAACAGGCAAAACCCTACACACACTTTACATCAAAACTTAATCCCAGAATCCACATTTCTTTCCAATCACTTTATACTTTTATACGCCAAATGCCGTAAACTCGCCGCAGCCCGAACCGCTTTTAACCACATTAAACACCCAAATATTTTCTCATACAACACCATTGTGTCTGCTTATGTTAAAGAAAACCATCACGTCATTGCCCACCAACTGTTTGATCAAATGCCTGAGAGAGATATTGTGTCGTATAATACGCTTATTGCGGCTTATGCCGATAGGGGGGAGACCAGGGTGGTTGTGGATTTGTTTATGGAAATGCGGACATTGGGTTTTGATATGGATGGGTTTACGTTTTCTGGTGTTGTGACTGCTGCTTTTAGAGATGTTTGGTTGGTACGTCAGCTTCATAAGTTGGCGATTGGGGGTGGGTTTGATGGGCATGTTTCGGTGAATAATAGCCTTGTGACGTATTATAGTAAGAATGGGTGTTTAAATGAGGCGAAAAGGATTTTTAATGGTATGGGTTGGTGTAAAGATGAGGTGACATGGAATACGATGATTGTGGCGTGTAGTCAGCATCGTGAAGGGTTGAAAGCGCTTGCTTTGTATAGGGAGATGGTTCATTTGGATATTCGGATTGATATTTATACTTTGGCTAGTGTATTAACTGCGTTTACTTGTTTGGGGGATTTAAGTGGTGGGGTTCAGTTTCATTGTCAGGTGATTAAGAAAGGTTTTAACGAGAATACACATGTGGGAAGTGGGTTGATTGATTTGTATTCAAAGTGTAACGGGAGTATGTCAGATTGTAAGAAAGTATTTGAAGAGATTATTGATCCCGATTTGGTTCTATGGAACACTATGGTTTCGGGATATTCTCAGAATGATGGTCTGTCAGAAGAGGCTTTAAATTGTTTTAGACAAATGCAACGAGAAGGTTACCGTCCGGATGACTGCACCTTTGTTTGTGTGATTAGTGCAAGCTCTAATCTTTCCTCACCAACTCAAGGAAAGCAAATTCACGGTCTTGCACTTAAATCTGATATCCCTTCGAATAAAATATCTGTAAATAACGCGCTAATTACCATGTACTCTAAATGTGGGAATTTACAAGATGCAAGACAAGTTTTTGATAGGATGACAGAACACAATACTGTCACACTCAACTCATTGATCACTGGTTATGCAAATCATGGGTTTCAAATGGAAGCATTACATCTTTTCGAACACATGCTTAGTACTAATATAACCCCTACAAGTATTACCTTTATATCAATCCTCTCTGCGTGTGCACACACAGGAAAAGTTGAAGAAGGTGAAAAGTATTTTCAATTAATGACGCATACTTTTGGTATAGAACCAGAAATAGAACACTACTCATGTATGATAGACCTTTTCGGCAGATCTGGTAAACTTTACGAAGCTGAAAGACTCATTGAGACAATGCCTTTTAACCCTGGGACTGTAGGATGGGGTGCTTTGCTTGGAGCATGTAGAACCTATGACAATCTTGATTTAGCAGTTAAGGCAGCCAAAGAGTGTCTTTTACTAGAACCTTCTAATGCAGCCCCTTATGTGATTCTCGCACATATGTATGCAAAGGCTGGTAGATGGGAAGATGTAGCAACAGTTAGAAAGTTGATGAGAAATAATGGAGTGAAAAAGAACCGGGTTGTAGTTGGATTGAGATAAACAAGAAGGTACATGTGTTTGTCGCAGAAGATAGTTCTCACCGATGTTAAAAGAGATTGACGAGTTCTGGGAAGAATTATTGAAGAAGATAAAGAAAGTAGGATACGTGCCAGATGTGAAATGGGGATTAGTTAGAGATCGTGGAATAAAGGAAGATGAAAAGAGACGAGTTTAGGGCGTCACAGTGAGAAACTGGCTATAGTGTTTGGGTTGCTATCGACTAAAGATGGGGAACCTTTGTATGTAGTGAAGAATCTAAGAATATGCGGGATTGTCACAATGCAGTCAAGATTATATCTGGTTTAACTAGTAGGAGATTACAGTAAGAGATACTGTAGATTTCATTGTTTTAAGGACGGTCAATGTTCATGTGGAGATTATTGGTGAACCTTTTTTATTAAGTTCATACTTCTCTGGAATGGTGTCACATGGCATACTCAGAGACAGGCGAAAGCTTCACAGTTGATTCAACTGCTGTACGGACTTTGAGCATGCGAAATCTTTCACTATGCACAACTAGCGTTACGTTGTTGTATGCAATCTCATTGACAATTGCCTACTTTCATGAAACTGAATTAATCACGATGCATGCATATTTCTATAGTTGCAGAAGTCGTCTTTATCTGCTATAAAACTGATGCACATCAGCTGATAGAAGATTTAACAGGACAGAGAGAACATGAAAAGCGGACCAAAAAGAAGCCAAACTTTTAAGGTCATAAACTCCCAAACTTCAAAGAACTACAGTGCCCACGAGCACTGCACGGAAATCTCGTGATGGGCTCAAATGCAGGGCCCGCACTCATTCATGTGAGGCTCCAAACTCGACGAGTTCAATATTACTGATCTACTGAAAATTTCTGTTTCATATTGTTTCTTTTATAATTTTTTCAGTCGTTATTTAGGTAAGAATTTTCAGTGTTTAGAGCTGATTTTGTATTTTAAACCTTTTGGCAGGCCAAAATTAGAACTGCCCTTGTATTATTATAAATTTTCTATGAAAATGTGTATTTATACTGTTTGTACTTGTGTTCTGCATCAAAAACTCATGAAAAGGAAACCACAATAAAATACAAAGAGATACCCTCATGCTATGGATTCCATAAATATCAGTGATAAGAATTGAGGTGAAAAACTTGGCATCTTGGTTGGTATGAGATCTCTGATGCAACCTTGTCGAATTTCATCGCCGCACCTTCATTTTCTTCAAGACTTTTCTGAACAAAAAACCTCGCCCACCAAGTCTTGCGCCGCACCTTCATTTTCTTCAAGACTTTTCTGAACTTTAAACCACATCGAAGATTACCGATAAAGTGTAATAGTAGAGATAATCGAAAACAGTTGATTACTTACCGGACGTCCAAATCTTGATTGTTGTGACAATTTAGCTTTCGAATGAACAGGATAACCTGAAACAGTGAAAGATTATTAACATATCAGACTTAAAATTGGAACCTATTATCGATGTTAGATGTATTTATAGCAAGTTACCAGTAAATATAACTAGATTTTGAGCTGATACTCTTGCTAAATCTGGTACGGTCTTGTTGATGTACTTGGGCGATAGGTAATCAAGTGCATCCGAAACTATCACAAGAGAAAATGATATAGCCCTATACGGCAAAGGGAATTTGATGTCGGCTACACGAACAAGACCCTTATGGACAAGACGTCTACAACTTTGAGTTAGAACCCGAAAGTTGCAGCATGATGACAAATGAATCACAGCAAAGTAATGCAAAGATAACATAAAAGATGATGCACTTACTAGTAACACAAGGGTAACGGATAATAGAGGAGACGCGCGTGATTTTGAAATAAAAAGTCCTCCCAGTGTCATGCTACTACTGCGTGTAACTCGTCTTGTGGGATTCCCAGGCCTTCTTGACATGACTATCAGTCTAAAGTATCAAGCCTGTTGTAGATTGATTATATTAAAACAAAATGCAAAGGTTATAAATGTGAGATTAATTGATTGATTCAAATAGAGATTTAAAATTGTGGAAGGCCCACGAACATAGAGTAGTGACCTATGTGAGATTGTTGCTAGAACCTCAAATTAATGAAAGGCAATTAATTATAATAATGCATGTAAATAAACATAGGGTATTGACCTTGTATAAGTATATGGAGATGAATTAGAACATCATATGTGTGTGTGTGTGTGTGTTAATGGTGGGTAGGAGAATATGAAAGGGTTGAATATAAGATTGTCGTGGGGTACGATGAAATGATGTTGGATCTTGTTTTCATTGCATTGGTGTCGGTGGTAATGATCCTACATATGAGGATCAGTGTCTGGTTATTAGTTTCTTACTTGTAATGCAACTGAATTTGTATAATAAGATTTGAAATGTACAAGAAATTTGTTTGATTATCACAATTGCTTATATGTCAACCAAATGATGACGAATAGCAACTATAACAATCAAAGTTGCAAATTTTATTACATATTGAAGGGAAAGGATCCAGTAAGAAGAGAAAATAAAATAAGAAGGATGAGAAATATTTGTAGCACACATTTTCAAACGAAGAATGAGAATTCACGGAAGATGATCTTTATCAGAAAGCAAGATCCGAAATGCATGTTATGCATTTTCATTCTTCTCATTCTACTTTTATTTCTCATTTGATCCATACTCACATATTTGAAACCAAAAATATAAAGATGATATAGATGGCTGAGAAACGCATTCATCATCATATTACCGCAAATGAAAAAAGAATATTATGATATGAAGAAAATTCAGTAAGGAAAACTATCCGACTACAATGCCCGTGTCCTGCTCTCGTGGTGGTCGCCATTTGCGATCAAATACAGTTCTCTCTACCACTTTCTCTTTCTTTAGTTTATCATCAATAAGCTCTAGCAACTCTTGTAATCCAACTTTAGTTACAGCCGAGGTTTTAACATCAGGGGTAAATTCAGGTCGAGGTTTTGTATTCATTTTGATTGCAACCAAGTGGGTAGGAATATCTTTCGGTTGATCCTCAAAGGGTTTCCATCCCACAAACGAAGCAGTATCATCATCCCATTTAACTTCATCTCCACAAGATATCCAACTATCCAAATCATCGTATGTCATCTTTACTTTCATCAATTAGAGTCGCTTCCTTATCTACAATATCAATCTGAAAATCCACAAAAAGGTTTAACCACATGGGTACATCACCACATAATTAAGGGTCTGGAAGGGCAAGATGGACCTGATACCTTGTTCCAGACTTCAATCATATTCTCAAGTTTCTCGCTGGATACTCCTATCTGTTGAAGAACCTGTAACACCGACTCTCGTTGCTCATCACGATTAGGTGCACTTGAGTCTAACACATGCTGCATTAGGATGAATATTGGATTAGTTAACCCTTGTTTATCTTTAAAGCATATAAAAAAAGAGAAGGCAATTCCTACCACAAGAAGATCAGCTTCAACAACTTCTTCCAATGTAGCATGAAATGCTTCGACTAGCTGTAATATTGATAATTTAAGAATTAATGTATTAAAAAGAATATCAAATATTTTCAGTTTTAAGGGAATCTTTTTCTGAGTTACCTGCACAGGCAAGTCCGATATAAATCCTACAGTGTCACTAAAGAGCACCTTCTTCCTGAACATGAATAAATTACTCATTATCTTGATTATAATTTATAAGATGCAAGAAAACTGAACCCGAAAAAGGTAAAGTGTCAAATTTACCCTGAGGGAAGAACAACACTCCGTACTTTCGGATCAACTGTTGCAAACATCCTGCATATGACATTGATTTACGAGTCAGTAACTTAGTATCTGGGCCATAATTGGAATTTTGCATACCAAATATTACACCAGAGACAACCGATGACTGTCTTACCGATTGTCACAAAAGAGGTCTGTGTCTGAAAGTGCACCAACTAATGTAGATTTCCCCTGAAAGATTTGTTATATCATATTCAGGTAATGAGACGCATTAACAAAACAATGAACATTATTTTTGCTTGCTTGTGAAATAAACATACAGCATTAGTGTAGCCAACAATGGCAACAGTTTGCATGTCTTGACCATGTGAACCTCCACGTCTTTTGCGTGAAGCACGTTGCAGAGCCCGGGTACGACGTACCTCTTTTATCTCTAACAACAATTGAGTTTTCCGTTCTATAATTCTGAAATCATATTTTTATCATTACAATATCAAACACTAATATTATAATAGCATGATTCATGTAACTGAGTTGAGCATAAAACCTTCTTCTTTGAAGTTGAATTTCAGTTTCTCCGGCGCCACCAATAAAACCTAGCCCACCGCTTCCTCTCCTATAAGTTATAACAGTCCCAACCAGAAAATAGTTACTTCAAAAGTTCTAAATTCAAATTTAAAAATCAGACAACTTATATTTGGAAAAGTATTTTACACACCCTCTGGCACTAACAACTTCAGCTTCACCATCTGCACCGAATGTTAAACGTCCACCACTACCACGTACACGAACAAGTCTGGTTCTTTTGTACATGAGAGCAGCTAACTCTGCCTATAACATATTTGCAAATCAGAACTATATTCAAGAAGAGTGCTTGATAGATATTGAAACAAATACTGGGAACCTGAAGCTTTGCTTCTTTAGTCTGAGCATGAGCATGAAATATCTCAATGATGAGTCCTACACGATCTAGAACAGCTTTGCCCCATTCCCGCTGCCATCAGTAATAGTATAAATTTTCATAGAAACATTCCATATAATACATTCATTTCAGAGAATAAGGTTAGCACGGTATTTCAGTTCACGGGTTCACCAACATTTTCATCATTCACAATTGCAATAAAGGGGAGTTTGTTTTAGCTTTTCTAGAGGACTAATGAGCTTATTAGCTTATATAACCAAACTAAGCTCACTTACGCATTTGGATAAGCTTATAAGATTGGACTTATGAGCTTATATGAGGGGGTTTCCATAAGCCCCAAATATGTGGCTTATTTAAAAGAGTTTGGGTTTATATAAGAAATGTTGTGATAAAGGACATATATACCCTAAATTGTAACATTAAACTAGCAATCATCTGTACATGTACTGTGAATGATTCATTAAAGGTTTCTCATTTGCTAAAATATATATCACCTTGCTATATTCGAATTTGAAGGCTTTTCTGGTCAATTTCAAACACATACCACCATGCAATATTCATTGACATTTTAAACAATTTTATCGAGATTAATGAAAACTATTTAGTGCAATAGGAGTATACATCCACCTTCCATCTATTCTCAACACTAAAGTTCTAACTTTTGGATTACTTATTAATGTTTGACTGCTAATTATCGTTTTATATCTTAATAACTGTATTTCTGGTTAAGATTAGTAACTGCTCGATACTTGTACAGTTTTAGAGGTTTAGTGAGGACCAATTAGCATAAATTCTTTGCATAGAGTATGTTTGGCAAAACTAGTTGTAAGTTGTATGCTCTAAATTGTAAGTTGTAAACTGCAAAGCTGTTAACATGAGTTACAAGCTGGATTTCTTTTTTCAATAAAAGTGTTTGGTAAATTAGCTGTTAACTGTAATTTTATGTTTTAACAGCTCTGAAATATTCTAAAAGCTTCATGAATCAGCTTTTCATTTTGGAGCTACTTGTTTAAAATAAAAGCTTGAAGTTGATGTATCCAAATGAAGCTACTTGTTTTGGAGGAGATTATTTTTGTAACAAAAAGCTTACAGCTCCAAAAAAGCTCCAAATAATTGCGTACCAAACAGGCCATAGCACTAAACTTCATTATCAGTTGTCTACTGTTGTTAGCAGCAGAAATTAGAGAAGTCTCCAGTGACAGGTGGCAGTTTCCCATTGGTCAAGACACGTCATTGGAGCCAGTCAACTCTTGGTCAAACGGCTAACTAACTTTCCCTCCAAAATCTATCCCTTTAAATATCTGTTATCTTCTCACATTTCATTTCAGTTGTAAACTTGTTTCTCTCTCAATTCTCTCTCATTTCCATTGTATCAATCCATTCAATCATTGTAACATTTCACCACATAATTCCAATAACAATCATTTGCTTTACAATTTCGAATCAAGTTCTTAAGCTTGTTGATTCCAGGTTGTTAGTAAAGATCTGTCATGAACTCTATGATAATTAGCGTGTTACAAGTGGTATCCTAGGAAGCACGGACACGGCTAAAACCTCAGAGTGGCGGTGTCGGACACGCGTCGGACACGGACACGCCTCCGACACGGCTCGGACACGTGTCCGACACGCACGTGCCGTGTCCCACGTGCTGATTGAGCCGGACACGGATTTGGACACTCATGGACACGGATTTGACACGGTCAAAATCGGAAAAGAGATCCACGGAGGCGGAAGGTGGCTGCCGGAAATTTGCTTTGTTGCATCATCGGAAAAGAGATCCATTAGCTGTTGACTGCCGCTAGCATCACCATCGAGATCCACCAACGGAAAACAGATTACATATGGTGTATCGAGACATGGTGGATCGGAAGTCCACTGGAAAGAAAGAAAGATGAATTTTGTGTTTGAGTGTTTTTATTTTTTAATGTGGATATACAAATTAGAAAGAAAGATGAATTAGAAAAAAAGAAGGTGAAAGTGGTGAGTGAGTCTGACACATTCACGTGGATGACACTACTACTTTATATTACTTTTTTTTTCTTATTTAAAAGTGTAATGTTTTTTCTTGTTTAAAAGTTTTATATATACATATAATATATAAAATAAATATTTAATTCTCATGCCCACGCCACGTCCGTGTCTCTATATTTTTGGGACTTCATGAGTATCGCTGTCTCGTGTCAAGTGTCCGCAAGAACCTAGGTGGTATCATAGCTCGCTCCCGGCAATTGAATCATCTTTTCCATGAGTTCTTGATTTTCCTAAGTTTTCCTACGACGAGCTATTTTCCTATGACGGTTAATAATTCATGCTAATGGCGGGAACTAGATCAGATGTGAATGCTGGAGGTTCCAATTCTGGTAATAATGGAGCATCTGCTATCGATACAGCAGGTCTAATGGCTCAAATTCAACAAATGATGGATGCGGTTGCAACTGATTTTACAAACAAATTGGATGCATTACGTCATGATATGGATCTGAAATATGAGTTTGTAAATAGCAGAAATGGTACTGGTGGAACTCGTCAGTTGCAATATGGAAGAATGACTAAACTAGACTTCCCAAAGTTTAATGGCACTGATGTCAAAAGTCGGTTGTACAAGTGTCAGCTTCTTTAGTGTGGAAGATGTTGATGATGTGGACAAGGTCAAATTAGCTTCTATACACATGTCCGATAGTGCATTAGTATGGCATCAACAATATGAAAACTTCATGATGGAGTAGTGGATAGCTTGAGTATAAGATCATTGTACTAGCAAGATTTGATAATCGAGTTCAAGATCCACTTTCGAACTTAAAACTTGAAGTATGACTCCTCCGTGCAAAAGTATCATGAAAAGTTTAAACTCTTGCTTAATAAGGTGGCATGCCAAAAGCCCATACCATTAGTCTGTTCTTGGGAGGATTGCCTCAAAGTATTGCTTTACTGCGAGGATGTTCAAGCCTAAATCATTATCCGACATCGCTAGTTTGTGTAAGTCGCAAGAAGCTACCCGGCGCACAAAAGGTTAGGCAGACTCTATTCTTCCTTTACCAAAAGTCAGTAGTTTCAAACACTTATGGTAATAGGGAGGTATGTAGTGCAAGGAATCCACCAACTCTTTAGCCTTGCTCGCTAAGCAAAACATCAGAACTACAAATCCTACAAGGAAGTATTTGTCACAGAAAGACTTTGATGACAAGAGAGCTAAGGGATTATGTTTTCACTGTGATCAAAAGTTTGTGCTTGGCCATAAGTGCAGTGGACAAGCCTTTGCTCTGGAATTGATTATTGATCCTTTGCTCTGAAATTGATTATTGATCCTGATCCAGAGATGGAATTGTGTTTGTTAGAGGGGGGTAATGAGGAGTATGTCTTACCAGAGTTCACAGAGGGCAATGAAACACCTCGGATCTCCTTGAATGCATTGATCGGTGTGGTGGCTATAAACTATGAGAGTCATTGGACACTTTGGAAAATGAAAATACATATCCTCATTGATTCCGTAGCACATAATTTTGTGGATCCGCATAAGGCTAAGAGGTTAGGGTGCAAGATCGCACAGTTGAACCATTGCAAGTATCATGGTCGATGGTAATAAGTTGACTAGTAAGAGCTTGTGCAGAGGGTTTACTTGGTCTCTCAATGGGGAAACATTCACTTCTGATGTGATGTTATTGCCACTTGGGGGTTGTGATATGGTGTTGGGAGTACAATGGTTGGCAACCTTGGGAGATATAGTGTGGAATTTCATTTCCTTAAGAATGCAATTTGTCTATGAAGGAAGAGTTGTGTCTTTGAGAGGTTCTACCAGGAATCCAGTTCAGTGGCTAACTGGTAAACAACTGTCTAAACATGTGTCTAAACAACCTGCCAACTTGAGTGTTATGAATGTATGTGTACCAGCGGCTTCAGTGATGTCACTCAGTACTACTACAGAGTCTGTTTTGGATCAAAAAGAGCAGAGCAGGTTGGAAAAATGGAAAGCCTTTTGAAAGAATTTGAAGATGTTTTTGCCATACCTACTACTTTACCTCCTCCAAGACAGCATGATCACAAGATTCCTTTAAGAGATGATGCACTACCAGTAAACATCAGACCATACAAACATCCACCTGCACAGAAGGATGCAATTGAATCAATGGTGCAGGAGTTATTGGAAGCTAAGGTGATTAGACCAAGCAATAGTCCATTTTCATCTCCAATAGTGATGGTTAAGAAGAAGATGGAACATGGAGAATGTGTATTGATTATAGGCGCTAAATAAGGCCACAATAAAAGACAAATTCCTATTCCATTGGTGGAAGAACTCATTGATGAGTCGCATGGGTCACGGTGTGTTCTCAAAGTCGATTTAAGGTCGATACCATCGATCGAATGGATGAAAAGGATATACCAAAGATGCCTTTTAGGACCCATGTAGGGCATTATGAGTTCATGGTGATGCCCGTTGGTTTAACAAATGCCCTTCAACCTTCCAATCCTTGATGAATCGGTCTTTAAACCCTTTCAAGAAAGTTCACTTTGGTATTCTTTGATGATATATTAGTTTATAGTGCTAATGTGGAAGACCATTTGATACACTTAAGAGCTATTCTGACTACTATGAGGGGACACAAACTTTATGCCAAGGAAAGCAAATGTGTGTTTGGGTCTCCCCAAGTTGAATACTTGGGTCATGTCATTTCAGGCCAAGGTGTTTCAACAGATCCTACAAAGATAGCTGCTATGAGTAGTTGGCCAGTACCAAAAACTATCAAACAGTTGAGGGGATTTATGGGTTTAACTCGTTACTACAGGAGATTTATAAAGAATTATGCTCTTATTGCTCAACCTTTAACTGCATTACTAAAGAAAAATGCATTTGGATGGAATGAGCAAGCTGACAAGGCTTTTCAAGCTTTGAAAGAAGCCATGACAAAGGCTCCAGTCCTCAAATTACCAGATTTCAATGCCTTGTTTGTGGTTGAGACAGATGCTTCTGGAGTGGGCATAGGTGTTGTACTACAACAAGAAGGTCACCCAGTGGCTTATCTCAGTAAAACCTTAGCTCCTAAACACCATTCTTTGTCTACTTATGAAAAGGAATTGTTAGCTGTAATCATGGCTTTGGATAGATGGAGGGGATACTTATTGGATAGACACTTCCAAATTAAAATTGATCATTTCAGTCTTAAGTATTTCCTAGATCAAAGAATCACTACACCATTTCAGTCTAAGTGGTTACCAAAACTGTTGGGGTTTGATTATGAGATAGTGTACAAGAAGGGAAAGGAGAATCAAGCTGCTGATGCTCTTTCAAGGTCAGTACATGGAGGAGAGTTATCTACCATGATGGTCTCAACAGTTTTCACAGGATTGGTTGAGGAAGTGCAAAAGAGTTGGGACAATGATAGTCAGTTGCAGGTTTTGATCAAGAAGGTACAGAATGGGACTTCTTCTTCAAAGTATACTTTGGCAACTGGACAGTTAAGAAGGAAAGGAAAGTTGATGGTTGGCAATGATGAAAATTTGAGGAAGAAATTAGTGAACCACTTTCATAGTGCAGCTGATGGAGGTCATTCAGGGGTGGAAGCTACTACCAAAAGACTTGAAGTTGGTTTTACCGGAAGGGTATGAGAAAGTCGAGAAGACAAGTGGTCAAGCAACATGGATACATGTCAAAGGAATAAGGCGATTTGGCGACTTATCCGGAATATTGCGCCTTACCAATTCCACAAAAGGTATGGATGGATGTGTCCATGGATTTAATTGATGGCCTACCCATGTCCCATGGTAAAACTATAATCATGGTCATGTGGTGGATAGGCTCGCAAGTATGCCCATTTTATGGCCATGTCTCATCCTTACACCGCAAACACAAGTGGCTCAAGTATTTTGGACAATGTTTATAAGTTACATGGGTTGCCAAGGACAATCATAAGTGATGGGATAAAGTGTTTACCACCTTTTTGGAAATCTCTGTTTGGGGTGTTAAAAGTGGAGTCAAGATGTCTAGTGCTTACCATCCTCAAACCGATGGGCAAACAGAGGTCACAACAAGTGTTTGGAGTGTTACTTGAGGTGTATGATGGTGAAAAACCAAAGGAGTGGACAAAATGGCTATCTTTAGTGAATTTTGGTACAACACCAAATTTCATGCTTCTACTAAAACAACACCCTTTGAAATTCTTTATGGTCAAACACCACCTCAGTATTTGACTTATGAGGCAGGAGAGTGTAGAGTGGAAGAGGTGGATAGAACTTTAACAACCAGAGATCAGGCAATCAAGCTTCTCCAGTTCCATTTGAAGAGAGCACAAAATGTAATGAAAACAATGGCGATAGACACAGTCCGAAAGGGAGTTTAAGGAAGGTGATTGGGTGTACTTGAAGCTCCAACCATATAGGCAAATTACAGCAAAGTGTCCAACACAAGCTTTCGCAAAGTACTTTGGGCCTTTTCAAGTGATCAAGAAAGTGGAAATGTAGCTTACCATTGAATTGCTGCAACACCTCGGATACACAATGTGTTCCATGTCTCCCAAATGAAGAAATGCAAGGATGAAGCTATTACGGGCGCTTTCCGAGTGCGTAGATGATGGTTTTCTAGTTATATCTCCGGTTGCGGTCTCGGATAGGAAGCTTATGAAGAAGCAAAACAGGCGGTGGTTTATCTACTCATCCAAAGGGTCTAATTGTTCGGTGGAGGATGCTACTGGGAGTCCTACACGACATCCGTAAGCGCTTCCCTAAGTTTGTCATTGATCCGAGACAAGGATATTGTGAAGGAAGGGTAATGTTAGCGTTAGAATTAGAAGTCTCCAAAGTGACGGTGGCGCTTCCCATTGGTCAAGACACGTCATTGGAGCCACCAACTCTTGGTCAAACGGCTAACTAACTTTCCTCCAAAATCTATCCCTTTAAATATTTGTTATCTTCTCACATTTCATTTCAGTTGTAAACTTGTTTCTCTCTCAATTTTCTCTCATTTCCGTTGTATCAATCCATTCAATCATTGTAACATTTCACCACATAATTCCAATAACAATCATTTGCTTTACAATTTCGAATCAAGTTCTTAAGCTTGTTGATTCCAGGTTGTTAGTAAAGATCTGTTATGAACTCTATGATAATTAGCGTGTTACCCTACTACATTTTTTAATGGTATTTTCATAAAATGAATGTGTCTGCTCATCTATTTAACAATATCAATTATATCTTCTACAATTTTCTTTTGAAACATTACACCACCTTTATTATCCATTTTGATCATGTCCTTTTTTGCCATTTACCGTTATAAACTAATCGAACGCTTAAGCTTATTAGCTTATTTAACACAAGCTAATCCAAACACTTAACATGGGGTTATAAGCTTATGATTAATAAGCCATAAGTCGCTAGTGAAACATAAGCCTAAGCCCAAATCATAAGCTTAGCCAAACATCCCCAACATATAATATTAATAGTGTTGAGCAGCATGACTTACCTCTAAATTTCTCTGTTGAATTCGTTAAAGTCCGTTAACAAATACAGCATCTACTCCACCCTGTGACACAAACATACACACCAAAAACCCAATATCACATCAAAACAATAAATGCTACAAACATACATAACATTAAGTCATTAACACAACACTTTACATTTGAGTCTTCAGCATTCAAATGACACTTAATAATATCCACAGTCCCTGGTCCAAAATAAGTATCTGCATCACCAAAACCAAAACAAAACACATCAAACACTCCTCTTTGACTCTTAAAGTCAAACAACCCACAATTCATAATCAAAAATAACACAATTCACATCATTTCAAAAACCAAAAATACCCATTACACAATATAACCCACCAAACACAAAAAACCAACTCCCGTAAAAAATCCACAACAAAAACACACACAATTCACAAGTCAAATTCACCACATTTGACCAAAAAAAGTCAAACCTGCACGAGTAACTCTATAAGCAGGGTTCTGAACAACAATATGTGGTGGCAATTCTTTATCTTCGAAATGGGTATCATAAAACCCATCACGTTGTTGTTCAAGTGAATTAGCAAGATTAAGTGCTTCATCTAATTTGGTTTTTAATAAGGAATCTGGTCGAAACCTAGGTTGGACAACCAATAACCTTGGATGGGTGTTTGGATCATTTGTGTTTGGTTCGTTGTGTTTGGTTCTTGACTGTAATGTATAAGGAGTGATTGAAAAGATTGTTTTTTGACGTCGTGTTTGGGAAATGGCTCTGATCATTTTATGGCTTTTGGGGTTTTAGTGAATTGAATTGAAATGTTCTAAAAGGGTTTTAGGAATGGAACGATATGTACAGGGAAGGAGGGTTCATAAATTCGGGTTATGACCCGGTTACTATTATGCTATTCAATGCTCTCAAACTAATATTTTTTCTTTTAGGGTAAAAAAGTAAAGATACTTAACATAAGTTTTCAAAACATACGATGTACGCGATGAACTTTGAAAATTACCATCGTACGTAAAATACTTTCAAATTTGGAATGATGTATGTAATACGATCGGTAATCCGTAAGTTCTGCGTCACAAAGTTTGAAAATTAGCCAAATTGGTACTTATAAACTTGCGATCGACTTTCACCCATCATCCTTAACTTTTTCGCTTAAAAAGTTAAAGAATGGTCCTTATGGTTATTGACTTTCGATTTAGTCCGCTTTTATACTTTTCAACCGTTCTCTTACGTTTTATCCGTTTTGTCTGCTTTTCTTACGTTTTGTCGGTTTTGCTTACGTTTTTATCGGTTTTCATCCGTTTTTATCCGTTTTTCTTACCCTATTTTTAAGTTTTTGTCCGGTTTTATCCATTTTTCTTACGTTTTGTCTTTTTTATCCGTTTTTGTCTTTTTTTTTTACATTTTTGTCCGTTTTTCTTATATTTGTTGTTTTCCTTACGTTTTTGTTTGTTTTTGTACTATTTCAATATATTGAAAAATTTGAAAAAAAAAATTTCCAAAAAAAAAGTTTGAAAAAATTGGAAAAAAATTTCGAAAAAATTTCAAAAAAAATTCCAATTTTTTTCGTGAATACTTTTTTCAAAAAAAAGAAATTGGAATTTTTTTCTAAATTGCTTTTTTCAAATTCTTTTACAAAATAATTTTTCAAATTTCAAATTCTTTTACAGAGATAATTTTTTCAAATTTGGACAAATTAAAAGATATTTGAAAAAATTATTTTGAAAAAAATTCCAACTTTTTATCTTAAATACTTTTTTCCAAAAGAAAAGAAATTGGATTTTTTTCTAAATTGTTTTTTCTAAATTCTTTTACAAAAATAATTTTTTCGAATTTTGATATATTGAAAAAATATATTTTCAAATTTTTTTCAAAATTTTTTTCAATATGTCCAAATTTCGAAAAATTATTTTGTAAAAGAATTTCAAAAAACAATTTAGAAATAAAATTCAATTTCTTTTTTTTTTGAAAAAAGTATTATGAAAAAAAATTGGAATATTTTTTTCAAATTTTTTCGAAATTTTTTTCAATATTTTTTTGGAATTTTTTTTTTCAAATTTGCGATAAAATTCCAATTTTTTTTGGGAATTTTTTTTCAATTTGTTTTTCTTTTTTGAAATTTTTTTTCAAAATTTTCAATATGTTGAAATAGTACAAAAACAAACAAAAATGTAAAAAAAACAGACAAAATGTAAGAAAAACGGACAAAAAAGTAAAAAACACGGACAAAAAACGGATGAAAACGTGCAAAAACGAATAAAAATAGACAAAACGTAAGAAAAATGGATAAAAACGGACAAAAGTCTAAAAAAGGGTAAGAAAAACGGACAAAAACGGATAAAACCGATAAAAAAGTAAGAAAAACGGACAAGACGTAAGAAAAACGGATAAAAACGTAAGAGAACGGGTGAAAAGTATAAAGCGGACTAAATCGAAAGTCAATAACCATAAGGACCATTACCGTAACTTTTTAACCGAAAAAAAGTTAAAGGATGACCAATGAAAGTCAACGCAAGTCACGTGGACCATTTCGCTAATTTTCAAACTTTGTGACCGGTAACCTACTAGTTCCCGGTCATATTACGTACATCCTTCCAAATTTGAAAGTATTTTGCGTACAATGGTAATTTTCAAAGTTCATTGCGTACATCGTCTGTTTGGAAAAACTATGTTGCGTATCTGTAGCTTTTACCCTTTCTTTTATCTCGAATTAATTGTCGAAAGCTTCAACCAACTTACTTAGCTCGGCTAGCCACCTGAGTCTCTTTTAAAGTTTCAGGAGAGATTTTATCCGGATTCAAGTCTTGCAAGAGACAATGAATATCCGAAATTTCTTTTAGTGCAAAGCAATGAGTTTTAGGGGTTTCCCTTTGCGGGTCTCTCCTAGTAGTTCAGGTCCCGTAGCCTGCACGTTTAGATAATTTAACTCAAGATTCGAATTTCAAGTGTGGTTTCATTCAAAAAAAAACAAAAAACAAAATAAGGTTGTCGAAAGTTTGATCGCTTAAATTATCTTTACAAAGTTTACAGAAAACGTAAAATAATTAGTTAAATAAAGTGTAATTGTGTGAACCGTGTTGTTAAAATTTAACATCTTATGATTTTTATGATACTACAAAGCAAAAACAATCATGTTTCTATGTAGGATCTTTGCGAAATAGGATTTTTTTTGGATCTCGATCTTAATCATAGAATCTTAAGATCTCGTTCAATCTGATCTTACTTTTTAAGAACCACAAATTATAAAACTACAAATTTATGTATTAAGTTTTATAGAATATAAAAAACAAGATGGTAATTGTATTAAACACTTCATAATCATAATTTTGATCTACATTTTCATCATATATATATATATATATATACACTTATATATGTGGCTAAGTATGAGTTGTATTTGATGCTTTGAAGTATGTACATTGAGTTGGAAATGATGACTAAGCATGAAACAATGTCACCTCAATGTCACCTAAGCACAAAGAATGCCACCTCAATGATGAGTCATCACACACACAATGCAACAACTTTTTGGTAATTGTTAAAAAAATATGCTTGGGGTGAGATTCGAACCTTGACTTCTTGGTCCACAAAGAATCCTTCCCACCACTGCACAAACCCTGCAACCCTGCTTTTGTGTTAGACATTTGAAAACCATGATGTCATGCTATCTAAACAGAATCCTCTACTTATTTAAATTTGAATTTGATACAATTAAGGAAGGTTTGACATTCGGTTTTCAAATACCAGAAGTGAATCTATATATATAATAAACAAAGGTTATTTTTTTTAAACTTGCCATGTCATTTAAGCCATGTTGGCACTACTTCCACGTCACTAATGCCACCTCAACTATTCCACCTCATCTACTTTCCCAGTTACAACCGACTTTGCTATTCAATTTCAATCTCATCTCATTTTCTCTCGATCAAATATATGAAATTGATTCTTCAATGACTCTACATTTCAATCGAAGATATGCTATACGGTCTAATTTTCAAAATCCACTTTTACCGTTCTTAATATCGAATTCCACAAGAACACGATCGGTAATTTCAAATTCTAATTTTCAAGCTTATTAACCTTTAGGGTTCTTTAATTTCAAATTTTAATTGTGTGTCTTTTATAATATTGTAGGATATAATTATGATTTTGGCTATATGGGATGAATGGCTGATTTTTCATGTCAAAGATTATTAACAGTTGTTTCGGAATGATTATTTATCGCTATATATGTGTAAGAACCTTTTATAATTAGGATGTGAAAATCATATCTAATTGTTTCGTTGTTATTAAACTACAAATTCATATGTTTTGTTGGTACTGAATTTTAGGTTGATGTTGATATTTTGAATCCTTTACTCAAGTAATTTAACAAGTGTATGAAAGGTGTTCGATGAAATGTCATAAAAGAGTTTAGTTAACATGTATGAGTAATCAATTATATTCAAGCAACATTAATTTTGGAAGTTATTACCTGAATTTAATTGTTTCATCGATGTTTGAATATTTTGTTAACATAATAAATTCCTATGTTTCAATGATTTATGTGATCATAGTTTGAGCTAAAGAAATCAAGTTGGCAAAAATTTGTTCTCATTTAGTTGCTTTGAGACAATGTTAGTCTCGCATGTAGGCACTTTGGTGCAGACCGTAGAGCATTTGATTGTTTTTTTTTCAAGGCAATGCAGTTTCATGTTATTGATATGAGGCTTAATGCATTTAATTGGTTCAGGTGTATTATTGATATGAGGCTTAATGCATTTAATTGGTTCAGGTGTATCTATGCCCATCTTTTTGTCGTCGTTAGTAGCATTGGGTACATGTGAATTAACCATCATACATAAAAATGGGTTTGCTAAAATCAACGATATATAACCTCTTAATAACGTTTCCTTCAAAGTGTGTTCGAAACCATGCGCGAGTCTGGTGGTCCTTGATGTCAAGTATATATCTTTAAAGTCATTGTGATTCCGACGATGTGAATAATATCGTTAAAGGGCTCATGGATTGGGCTAAGCTAAATGGTTAGACGTTTAGTTAAGCTAGCCTTGTATAAGTTCATGTCACCCAATCCATGTCCAAGCCCATCTCACGGCCCATGGCCAAGCCTTAGCATTATCTCTCTTACTATAAATACCCTCAAATGGTCATTTGAGGGTGTGTTGTGTGTGTGTGTGTGTGTTTCATATGAATATTGTTTTCATCTTCTTTCCTTTATCTCTCTAAACATATATACGAATTCATATTCAAGTCACCAAGTTCTTCATCTTTCCTTTCTTATTCTCTACGATATCATCGGTTTGTGTTTCACGCTTTATGCATACGTGTGTTTGTGTCTAACGTTGTGATAAGGTATAAGTGATAAAAGGGCTTTACAATTGGTATCAATCCCCAACAATGGTTTAGGAGTGTTTGTGTTTGTTTTGAAGTTACTCGTCTTGCTCACGTTAGTCATCTTTGTCACGCTTAAAGCTTTAATTTTGCACTTAAAAATTCAAGATTCTTGTGGTTTAAGGTTTATTTGGTGCTAAAGTTCCGCTTTTGCAAAAGTTCAAGCTTTACGTGTTTTTCTTCATTTTGAACTCGTGTTTGGTTCATTGGTCATTTCTACTAAGTAAGCTATACAAGCACTTTGGGTGAAAAGGTCAACATTTTGTGTTATTCGAGTGTTTTAAGGCTATCTCGCAAGAGAAATCGTTTGAATCATTTGGAAATTTTTACGCGTGAGGTCAAAACCCTAGTTCTACGCGTAAGAAAGTCAAACTATGCATAAGTTTCTACGCATAAGCTTTTGGTGCGATTCTTGAGCTTCAACGATTACTCGGTGCTTCCTCACTGGATAAGTTTGTGGAACACTTGACTTTGGATATCCCTTACATCGTGATAGTGTAAAGGATTTTGGGCAAAACCCTAATCTTACGCGCAAGCTTAGACTTCACGCGTAGAACACTTTACGATAAACATTTTTCTTACGCATAAGCATTTGTCTTTACGCATAAGCTAAATCTTACGCATAAGTTTTTCTCGCTAACTTTAAACTTACGCATAAGCATTTCCTCGCCTAAGGAATCCTACGCTAAGCCATCCTACTCGTAACCATATCCTACTCGTAACTTCATTGTCTCGCCAAGCTCTTTCGCATAAAGGTTTTATATATAAAAAAAAAATATATATATCAAATTTAAATTTTGAGGAGACTAAACGTTTAATTTTACGCGAAATTCAAATTTTGGTATAACGACCTTAGAATTGATTTTTATAGTGAATTTCAAATTTTGGGAGAAAAATTTTACGACCAAGGTTACTGTACGACTTTCGGAAAAACTTCAATCGGCAATATCTTTTCAAACACAACTCCTTTATCGTTGAATCGATCCTACATCAACTTTATCGAACATACCTTCATCAATGGCAACTCAACAAGACATTCATGCGGTAGGTCCGAAAACCGTCCTCCTATGTTGGCAAAAGGTGGTTATCTTCAATGGACAAGTACAAGTAAGAACCATATCGCTCCAGGAGTTCTTAAGTAAGAACCATATGCTTCCAAGGAGTTCTTAAGAAATACTTATATATGACAAGTTTGACTGTCACTATTGTCAACCAAACAAAAGACTTACATCGGTGAACTTTGATCAATGAATGATTTTCTCAAACAAAACCAAGTCAAGTCAATGAAGTCGGGAAAGAAAGATTGGCAAAGAATCATGATCCATTGGCACTCATTGCAAAGACTCAAAATTCGGTGAATACACAACAACAAGTTTCATCATCTTCCAACAACAACAACTTGCGAGAATACATTCCACAACCACAACAACAATTCTATCCACCGAACAACAAGTCATTCAACAACCGTATCCACAATACCGGAACAAGGAATCACCGATCCTGAAGTCGAACAAGCGACCTTGCAATGTATACTCTTTATTGGGTAAAGCATTCAGAAGTCGCTATTCCACACCAACTAACAACAACCAAAGTTTCATCAAACACTCATAATAGAAAATTGCACGGTAGGGTGTGAATATGGGTAATCAAGGTCAAATGGTTGGAGTTAATGGGAATCGCGAGGATATGCTCTTGGATTCGTATGGGTAATCAAAGGGTTCCGTATAAGGTGTCAGTTGGGTTAGAATGTTGGAAATCGATAGGACGAAATGTTGGGAATAGAGCGATGGGTAATCGAATGGGAATGTTGCGACTCAATCGTTGGGAATTATGGAAATGTGAATCGAGGTAATCGAGTTAAGTGTTATAAGCGCCAAGGAATGGGTCACATGGCACTAAAGCTCCCACTAAGCCACACAAGAAGAATCTTGAGTTTCTTCGAAAGCTATCTTTGTAGTACGTAAGCAAGCGAGGATGTAGTTGAGTCTTTGAGGAAAATGATTTTTCGCTATTGTGGATGATTTGGAAGACCTCGAGGAAATTAATGCGAACCGCATCTTCATGGCAAATCTTGAGAGACTAAGTACGACAATCGACTCAGACGCACCTCCGCTCCTATGACGCCAACGATGATGTCAGGTACCAATCATTGATCCATGCTATAACAATGTCATATGTGATGTGTTTACTCGCTGACGAACGACGTTCTGTGACATCCGCACCTACTTATGATACATACCGACAATCCGGTTGTAGCAATACTTACTCAAACTCCGATGTGGATCCTAATGGAGGCATGGCACAAAATCACGAGGCCGATGAGGAAACACGTGTTTATTTTGAATCATTAATCAATAATTGTGGCATTGAAATTGAAAAGTTAGTAAGGTCAATCATGAGGTTAAGGCGTGAATAAAAATTGACCGCCGAGCTTGAGAGTTACAAAGAGAACGCCGAGCCTTTGAATTTCATACAAACAAAGTATCGAATTAGAAATTGGTTATCGAGATTACATTTTAAGAGAAAACAATTGCAACTCAAGTATGACACACTTGATGTGAATTTGAACTTGAAAAAATCTTTAAACAAGGAAATTTCGATCTAAATGACCAAATTTCTTATCAAAAAGCATTGTTTTCGATCTTGAAAAGAGAAGAAAGCAGTTGATTGTCGATTTTCAAAGCGAGAAGATTCTCTTCTTGATGAAATTCGGATAAAATGAAACTATCAAAAATTGGATAATTTGCTTCTTACAACGGGTCATTCCGCTAAAACAAACAAGATGCTTTCTAATCAAGCAAATCCGATTTTCACACGCACATAAAATGGCTCTTGGTAACAACCCTTCGTTCCCCAAGAAAGCTCGGAAATCTCGAATGTGTTGAACAATGGAAAACCTTTGCATGAACCCATAATTGTTCGTGATTCTCTTGAAACGTTGGAACTATCTCAAGAGTAGATCAAAATTAAACAAAAGAATCCGGATCTTAAACCGATTGATTATAACAAACGGAACAAAATTAATGGAATTACTTTTGTTAATCAAAAGAAAAGTCAAAGTTTTCCATCACACCAAGTGCTTCAAACAAAGTGTCAACACCGCCAAAATCGGTTTCAAAACCGGTTGTAGTTTCCAAATCTCTTTGTCGAACAAATGTCTTCAAACAATCCTTTTAACACAAGTGATACTAGAAGCATTTTAGATGGCGTTAAAACTAGAATTGGGTATCTTCAAGAGATCTATTAAAACTAAAACCAATATTACAACAAACATCCGGTTTAATAGTTTTGATATTGAGCAGAAAAAGTTTTTGAAACTCAAATTGCCCTCACCGAATAACATCAACTCAAGGGTAATTCATGTTGAACAAGCACTTTTGAAAGAAACAATCGACTTTGTCAAGGACCATAAATCCACAGGTAAATCAAGCTAATGAATGTTTTGAACACATCAAAGTTTTGGAAAATTTGAATGATTCTCTCTTCGAAGATGTTATGAATACCAATATCATGTCCATTATTTTACAAACATATTACATTGAAGATCATGAAAGACTCGATCCGAGACCTCCGCAATTGTTTCAAAATATGAAAAAGCTCTTGAAAAACTTGAAAAGAAAACGTGTCCTATTTTAAGCGACTTGATCGAAAAACGAGGAATGCAAGTATGACAAACTGTCGTATGGCGTGCCTACAAGGACATGCAAGAGCAAAATGATCTTTTGAGAGTTCATTTGGACGATCTAAAAGGAAAGGTTGTAGATACTAAGATTACAAAACCATTGATCGAGGAGAAACAAATGTTCCCAAACCGTTTTCAAACCAAAATGTCTATTTCTCGGTTGCTCCAAAAGTCAATGAGAAATATGAATTGTCAAAACAATCACCCACGTCTTTGCCTATCAAAAGTGAATTATCAAAGATTTTGAAAACTGTTTTGATAAAGAAAAGTGTTTACACATGGCAATTCTAAGACTAGTTCACGGAATGTGACCAAAAATCCGATTAAAGAATCATCGGTTCTAACGACATGGTCAACAATCACTATCTAGAAGAAGCCGGGAAAAGGCAGCGGACTCGAAAAGACGGAATTCTAGGTGCAACATCTAAGGTGATGAATTCTACAAGAATTCTAGGCAATCGCTAGTAGTAGTAAACCATTACCTAGGAACACTCTACAAAAGACTAGGGATTGGCTTGCATCTAAGAGTAGTTGCAAAAGAAAATGCTATGCCCTTAGAAAAAACACTAGGAATTCTAAGCCTTTTTGAACAAGAATCAATGTCCAAAAGACTGTAGTGACAAAGTTAAAGTCATTGTTTTAAACAAGAATATTGAATTTATCTCGCATACTACATGTAAAACATGTGTCTTTTCGCCTAATCATGATGCATGTGTCTCACAATATCTCAAGAAAGATAATTCTCGTGCCAAGGCACAATCCACTAAGACACCAAATAGAAACAAACCCGTTGACAAGATGAAAATCTCTTGGGCGTAGTTTTTCAAAAATGAGTCTTCCAATGAATCGATAAGAAAACAACTCCTAGATCTTACCTAAGGTGGATTCCAGGAAAAGTTTTCAACTCGGTGGGTCTTAGATGGATTCCCACAGAAAGATTTTGATACTTGCACCAACACGGATAATAGTGTCAATCATCGAATAAGGAAGTAGAAACCATTACAACCGTTGATAGTGATCACCCTCACCGTGAGGAATCTTGTACTTAACACTGTTATTTGTGAAAACTCTTCTTCTTTGGTTGCGGTGATTCACATATCTCGAACCCGAACTCATCGAGAGGGTTCCAATTCGTAAACTCTTCTTCTTCATTCTCTCTATCGTCTTATCTTTGATTTTCCATTTCTTTTATAAAACAAAAGCAAAATATAAAATATAAAACTTTCAAAAATACAAAAACAATGGAAAATAAAAATACAAAATATTCTTCTCACGACATGTCTCTTGTATAATGTTTTATGGGTTTATTAATCGATTCAAAATGATACGGGCATGTACGGATGCTTGAGCGAGAGTTCTTTATATGTTTTCTAAAACATGTCGTTTCTCAAAATTTCTTCAAATTAATGGCTTTCGTATACTTGATCGAAACCCGGACTTCAAATCAATGGCTTCGGACACATCGATTCGGGACCATATGCGCTCCAAGGAGTTCTTAAGAAATACAAAGGTTTTAAACATTTTTCAAGCACTTTTCCTAAAAACAAAATGGCTTCGATTACTTGATTGTAACCCGAACTTTAAAGAAAGGAAAGTGCTACATAAAATCGATTTTCATAAATATCAAGCACTTATCCTAAAACAAATGAAGATAATTCTTCTCTAATATCTTCAAAAGATTTTTAAAATCTTCTCATCTTGCGTACCATTGATTGAAATTTTTCAAAAGATTTTCAAAATCTCTCACATTTGGTACCAAGATAACTCCTCTAAACCCTTAATTGATTCTAAATTTTACGTATGAAAAATATACTTTCGTTAAGGGGAGTATAAAACCAAAATTGTTCCAAAATTCATGCTAAATCGGTTTCTCTCAAATGCTTTTCGAAAACATATCTTTTAATCATTTTGTTTGAAAACATCATAGATATGCTATTTTTGAGGGGAGAAGCGTGATTAAAATGTGATCAAAAGGTTTAATGATCGTTGTTTGAATCTCAAAAGATCTCGACTCGGTCGTAACCAATGAATTGACGAAATTAAAGTCGAAATGTACCATTTAGAAACTTTCTATGGACTTGACCGGGATGGGTAATAATTTCAAGATAGTTCTTTAGTGATGTAAGCGTGTCTCGAATCGGTCTAGTTCATTTAAAGTCGATCAATTCAAAAGTGCTGAACTCACCCTCTATGTGCGATTACACAAAACATATAAGCACATGTGAAGGGGAGTGTTTATGAAAATATAAACTCTCGAGTGTTTCAAACATGTTTTCAATCATAAACACTTTGAGAGATTTTCAAGAAAAATGGTTTTATGGCAACATGGGACGGTCATGGAGTTATAAGGTGTCTAAGGATAGGAAATCAGTCCTATGATCTGCCAGAGTCGGAGGGATCTACCCAGGACATCACCAATAGTTTAGTATTAGAGTCCTTAGGTATGATTGAAAAAGGAGTAATGTGAGAAAGGAGAAAGAAGGGTTGAAGAATTAAAAGAAAAGTAAAGAAAGGGTGAAAAGAAATAGCCTCCATATTCAACCTTAGGCGTAAACCGGGTTCAATTCATCTGCTCTTGGTTGTCACCGGGATGACACCGGTATTGAAGACAAATACGTCATGGACCCGTGGACGACCGCACTAAACCTTCTAGCTACTCAATTCCTCTTAAAAGGATTTGTTTCATTCTCACAGGGAACCCTACATAATCTATCGGCTTTCTCTTAGAGATTCTTGATATTGAAGAAGGAGACCTCTCCTAGTCTCCGCTCGGGAAAACCAAAATGCACTATTGAGTCTAGAGCCACGAGATTCATTAAAGATCTCATAGGAACACTTGACATGACATCGCTTGTTGTTCATCAATAAGGACACAAGTAAGAACCATATGCGCTCCAAGGAGTTCTTAAGAAATACTTATATATGACAAGTTTGATCCGTGATCTTGATGATTGAATGGAAACTCTGCCGGGGTCAACATCAAGCACCGACGGCGGTCGCTTCGTAACTCCCGTGGATTACGCTTAGTGTGTCTCAAACGGTCTACGATCGTGGGTGATGCTTTGGTGTCGTCGTCGACTCATCCGAATTGTAGATGTACTTGGTATATCGCGTTATCTCACTTGTGGGACTCAAATCGAGAACGGCCTTTGTGAGAATTAGAGATGTGTTTTCACACTATCTTTGTTACCCTCAAAATTCAATCTTGTAAGTGCGGAATCCGCTTATGACTAATGTTTTATGTTTTATTCTTGGAAGCTCGGAGTGGATTGATCGTGCAGATTCTCCACATGCTCATACCAACAACACATGAAAGTTCTCATCAAAATCATAGGCAACACAAAGTTAAAGATGATTCTTCGTCAATGTCAAAGAATCTACAAAGTATAAAGACTAGAACTACATCATTGGTAACCAAAGACAAATAGAAGTGTGAGCATGGTGGAGAAAGGCGTGAGATACCTAACCAACGAAGTTGACAACGGCAGACAACCACATTAACCGATCACAAAGCATGAAGGAACAAAGAATTAAGACTATTCTATATCTACACACAAAGTTCAAGCTAGAAAAGTAAAGACCTAATCAAGTGGAGCATCTTTTGAATGACCACCCCTTAGGGGGAGATTATTAGCCTTAATAGTTTTTATTAGAAGTGATGGTCATTCACATTTAGGAACTTTATAACGCGTGTTAGATATCGTGCTAGAATAGTCAAAGGGCTCATGGATTGGGCTAAGCTAAATGGTTAGACGTTTAGTTAAGCTAGCCTTGTATAAGTTCATGTAACCCAATCCATGTCCAAGCCCATCTCACGGGGCCAAGCCTTAGGGCATTATCTCTCTTACTATAAATACCCTCAAATGGTCATTTGAGGGTGTGTATGTGTGTGTGTGTGTGTTTCATATGAATATTGTTTTCATCTTCTTTCCTTTAAAACATATATACGAATTCATATTCAAGTCACCAAGTTCTTCATCTTTTCCTTTCTTATTCTCTCGCTTTACGTAATCGATTCAAAATTAAAAGTGAAACGGGTCAAATGAGTGGCGTGTTACCCAAAGTTTACTTTACTAAACACATTATATATTGTTATATTCAAAAATGACCCATGAAAGAAACACGATTCGACCCAATGTTTGAGCAATTAGCTACCTCAAAAGCGGAATCTACAATGTATAGCTTTCAATAACTTTACCCATTCATCACATGTTTGAAAACCATGTGAAAGTCTTGTGTTCCACGGTGTTGTTAAATATGCAACATATGCCAAGAAATTTTAGTTATGAAGATTTTAATCTCGATTGGTTCGAATGGATCTATGAAAAAAAAAACATGTTTTCTAAAATTGTAATAGCTTCGTGTAGAACATAGGGAATAATTTGCATTTTCACTTTATGCAAATATGAAGAAATATCGCATATTATCATATTTTGCATCTCCATAACATAACCGCACAGAAGCAACATGCTGGTTAAAGGGTCGTATAGCCAAACTTCTGAAATTTTTGTACGCCTTACATGCTCAAGAAGGTGTGTGTGTAAGTGGCAAAGCTACTGTTACATTCTCTATTTCCATTTGATCATGAATGGAGACATTAATGATACCATTATTTTCACTTCTCATTTGTAGGTTTAATTCATCAAAGATGGGAGGTTTTCATTTTGCATGCACATACATTTTCTAACTCGGTTAATTCTATTATAATCAAATTTCTTATTGCAAGTAACTTTCTTCTGTTTTACCACTTCAAAGCCAAGGTGAAAGGCTTGATCAATTTGTTTTTAGTCCTCCTGTTAGACCAAAGGGTTGAGTGTGCGTAAATGAGGTTCGATTGAGAAACCGCTTTTTAATCATATGTATGCAAGTAAAGTTAGTGTTAGGATGATAGCTTAGTTTATATTGTTTTGTAGTATTTCTTTGGTATTTTTATCTTTTTACTTGATCTGCAGGTATCATTCCAAAGATACTTCCTTTTATTCTTTTGTTAGAAACAGCAGAACTCTGATGGGAAATATACATAAATGATGATGTTGGTGTGGCACATGTAAGATTAAATTGTTACGTGAATTTGACTCAAAATGAAGTTGTAAACTTAATGCTAGCTTTCTATTAATGGAAATTGATCATGGGGATGCAATACTTTATAAAAAGCTTTGTTTTATAACTTGAATTTGATGCTTAACTTGCCTCTCTAAGTGAACCATAAGGAATGATCTTTTAAGTGGCTCAATGAGTACTTTTTTCCAAATTAAAGTGAAACTTAAACGGAGTAGTTGATGTTGATTATAAAGCCTATTTTTACATCCAACTTATTAGCTACAAATTATTATTAGCTACCCGTGATTTATCACGGGTTTATGAGCTAGTTAACTCATAAACCAAAACTCACAGCACTTTCATCTTTCAATTCAGTTCTCAAATCCTAAACAAGAAATTTATAATAACAATTTAAATTACACGCACACAATCAACTCATTTTTTCTAATTAGGGTTTATGTCTCCTTACTGACTATTTCTAATTAAACACCACCACCATATGATGATTGAAATTAAGGTTATAAGGATACAATTAAGTCTAAATCTTTAGCCGTGTTTGTTTGATTTCAATTTTATTATATATTTAATTTACAATTAAATCTGTAATCTCTTTGTGCTAATCTTTTCAGTTTTTTAGTTCTAATCTGATTAAACGAATTAGGTCAGCCGATCTCATTATCAAATTATTGAATCAGGTTTGTAACTTGTAATCTTTAATATGGGTTGGTTTGAATGTTTTTCTCATTGATTTTGAATTTGAAATTGGTCTATTGAACATGAAGGCATAGATGAACCAGTCGTTGTGAAGCTTATTAATGGTAAAAGAATTGTTGGAATGATGTTTGATGAAGGGCAACTACTTGGTGGTTTGAAGATTTGAGCATTTTTCTCTTTATGCCTTTGAATTGCTTTTATCCGGTTAGTTGAGCCATTAGTTTTATAAAGCTTTTATTTGTAGTGTATTTTTTTTATTTTATTTTGATTTATGTACTTTTTGAGATATTGTTTGATTTATAAATGATTTATGTACTTTTTGAGATTGTGGTTTCTTCTTATTCGGATTTTGAGGTTTTAATAAAGATTATGTTGTTCAAATTTTAAACAGGAGATCAAGGAGGTTCATTAGACGCAAGGCGGTCGAGTCATTTTCGTGATCTAATGAAAAAGGGCAACAAAGCATTCAGAGATGACCGCTAAGAAGAGGTACATAATCATTTACATGGTTTATTTTATATGGAAATAATCTTTTGGGAGCGTAATAGTGGCTAGAGAGCTATTTGAGAGGCATAAATCACTTTTTGACTGATCAAAGGTAAGAAGAATCATATGAAGGATGCAGGCAAACGTTTCGTAGGTATAAGCTGAGAGCATGCAGTTCCAAACACCCCTTAAGTGTTTAGATTTAAGTTAACAATTTCATTTTTTGATAACAAAATAATTCATCGTGTTAGTCAAATGGTTAAATAAAGTCTGGATACCGTTTATATAATCGATCCATAAAAAAATCTTTTACTCAATTTATGGATTTTAATATAATTTTCATACATGAATCTGTTTTCATATTGGTATTGTACTAAAATATTTTTTTCGCAACTCTGGATATGCTAATACTAACATTCTTTTCATTTCCAAAACAGAAAGTTTTGCAACACTGGGAATCTTTATCTTATGCTAGCTTCATGTTTAGGTTCTTTTGTGCCCGCGATGCTCAATGCTTCCTCTGATGGGTTACTGAGAATCGGCATCAAGTAACAGTCTTTGGATGTCAATAGCATTAAAGATGTTATGAAGGAAGGCAAATATGGAAAAAGGTCTATTGAACATACTACCCGAACCGCATGAATCTGATGCTTGTTTAGTCCCTCTAACCAACTACTTGGATGCTCGATACTATAGAGAGATCGGTATTGGTATTCCAAATGCATATTTTCTGTAAGTCACGTCTTATTTACATATACGAAACAACATGTAGGTCCAAAGTTATGGATCTAAGCAGCCTTTGTAAGACAATAACTAACTTGAATAAATCCAAATCAATTATATGAAGAACTCTTTAACAATAAGTACTTGATGTTAATGCAGAATATTAACACAAGCAAGAAGAACACAATTGCTATTTTACTATTAAACTTTTACTATGAATTGTTCTAATAAACTTCGTATGTTCTAGTACAAGACATTATGCCTTAGGGTTTCTTTTATATACTAAGGAAACCCAAGTATCAATACAAAACATGTAAAAGGATATACATATCTCTTCCTAAGATATCTCTACGCGTACATATCCTTCCCTAATATATTTCTAACAAACTACTCTGTTTTTCATAAACAGACTTAACTACAGAATACTAAACATAACTAACTAGGTCTGCCAGACTTAACATTAGTAATGGCATACTTAACTACGTAATCTAGTCTACCAGACTTAACTGTTATAACTAGCAGAATTAAGTCTGATTTACATAATTCCCAACAATTCTCCCCAAACTTGATCTTCACTTGTGAACTTCAAGTTTCTTTACTTTGAGCTTTCTGAGGATGTTGTAATTTGCCTTCTGGGAATTATTTGGTACTGCTGCTATGTGAATCTTCAATTTTGACCTTTGCAGCATCTGTATGACAAGTGTCGGTACTCCATGATTGTTCTTCGCCTTTTCAAAGAACATTGAAAATCAGACATCGCTCATAAAGTTTCATGCTATCCTCATCATTTCCAGGTGTTTTAACTCCTATGAGAGGTGAATCATTGAAAACTTAATGGATTTGATGTCTCTTTACCAGTTAGCCATTACTCTGGAGTAGCCAATGTTTGGTGAATAACCATGGTACATTGATAACCATTTTAACTCTTTGTACGTGAAACATGGTGAGTTGAAATACCATATGATTTTTAGCAAATCATTAGCTATCAACGGATTTGACTTGTCTTTACCAAGATCCATTTGCTTTTGGACTAATTAAATCTTTGGTGGAATTCAGTCATCACCCAGGTGAATTAATAACCATTTTAACTCATTCAACAACAAGCTTTGGTTAGATGACAACCATCTAGTTTTTGGTAACTTGTCAACCATATAAATGGATTTCCACTGCCTTTACCACAAGCCATAATCTTGTGGGCTAGCCAACTCTTCACTATCACAGATATGGTGAGTTAATTACCATACAATTCTTGGCAAATTGTCAGCCATAAACGGATTTGAGACATCTTTACCAAAGCCGTTTGCTCATGGATTAGTCAGTCCTTATGTTGATTAGACATGGTGGGCTGATTACCATTTGTTGTGTTAGTGCAAAGCACCTTCACCAAGTAAAACCTTCTCAAGACCCATTTTATGATCAACTCTTAGAACTTACCCAACAACTTAGAAAATTCTTTCAAACATCTAAAATTATTGTTGTTGAGCTTTTGATTCAACTAACCTCAAGAGCTGATAGCATGCATCATCCTTCCTTTCACCCAGTAGCTTCTTCTCAAGCATAACTTTGCAGACTCTATTTGGAAGTGGATACTCAACTTCTGTCAGCATATAGATATTTTCACTTTCCAAACAAGACAATGCACATCACAAGTGTGGAAATATCTCCATCTTACTACTTGTTCTTTACAAGCAAACTTCCAAATTTCATCTCCAGCATCTGGTGTCTTAAACATGGTCTTTAAATCTCCCTAAAGAACTCTTTCATATTCTTCTTTAGGCCTCTTATCACCATGTTTCTCCATCATCAGCATGTACATCTCATGCAGATCATTCCTGGTAAAATCACTTACTAAAGCTAGAAATTTTACATAAATAGTATCAGTGATATCTTCCCTTATTATCTGGTAAACCCTCTTGTTCCCAGTTTTGATGACCTGCTACTTCACAATCTTTGCTGTAGGTGTTGATCCTTCAGGAATGGTTCCCATTGTGAACTCTTCAGAAGAAGGTTCATCTACCTTATCCTCCATATAAGCTTCCACTTCCTCCTTAGTTTCAGTCTTATCCTTTTTCATTCCTTTCTTTGCAGTAGATTTCCTTCTGGTCCACTTTAGAATTGGCTTTTCAAGTTCTTCTTCCATCTTTACATTTTCAGTCATAGCAACCTTTTTAACCTCTGTAACTTTCTGCTTCTTAACCTCTTCTGATTGAAGTTGAATACCTTGCCTTTTCATCCTTGAAGCTTCCAGTTCTGAATCTTTAGGAATAAAACTTTGAACTTGCCTTACTAACTTTTCATACTCAGATTTCAATTCATCAGTCTTTAATTTCTTCAGCTGAATCATGTTCCAGTTTGGATCCCCTTGACTCTTAATGTAATTCATCATGTACTCTCTTTGTTCAACTTTAGTCAAGGGTCTATTTCTTTTTTCCCTTTCTCTTTGCTCTATGAGAAGTCTTTTCTTTTCATTGACCATTTCAACCATCTTCCTAGCATAGTCCTCACTCCCTATATCAGCTAGGATGCCTCTGTTGACTTCCAGCTTAGCCCTTATAGCTTCCCAATCCTCATCTCAGAGAACACATGCATTTCAAGATTTCACCTTTCTTCTTGTACTTCGATTAATTCAGTTGGTCCCGCAAGCTTTTTGCAATCACTTCATCTTTCAATTTGCTCGCAAGTCTAGCTTCTTCACCGCATCCTCTGCTGAAGTCTTGCAATCTCTGCTAAACTTGCTTCTTCTTCTCTGATTTGCCTTTTGGTCTTAACTGGCTCAGAAGACTCTTCAAGTATTTCCTTTTATTTTCTTTGAGTAACAGAGTCATCACCAGACTTAATCTCCTCGCCAAGACTAATATTTACACCACCGACTCGCTTTATCGCATCAGATTAATATTGTCACCAAGATTAACTCATCACCGATTTTGTTCGCCTTTTTCACCACCAGAACTAATTTCAGCACCATACTTAATTTCTTCATTACCAGTATTAATCTCTTTGAAGCCAGTATCAACTTCCTCACCAGTACTAATCCCCTCTTCATCAAATGTCTTTCTTAAACCCATCTTAACTTCTTTCTTCTGACTTAGGTTTGTGACAAGTGTTTCAGCAGCTTCATATCCTTAGGGACTGATATGAGTTTCCTCAGAAGATTTGTCCTTTGTAGGTGTCTGAAAAGCTGTTTCATCCTCCTTCAAATTCCTCCCGTGTTTGGAAAAATTTTCTGCTTCCTCACCCTCTAAGTCAGTAAAATCTATTCCCTTCTATTTGATAACCCCCTCCAGCTTCTTAACCCTTTTTATCAGTTTCAAGACAGATGTTCCCAATGTCTGTTTAGTCTTCTTCAAATCTTTCTCCAAACCATCTATCCTAGTAAGGAGTTGTGGAACCAGTTAAAGGAGTGCATCCATAGACAATGAACTGAGTTCTGGTTCTTGAGTAGGAGTTGGAGGTTGGGTTTGGGGAATCACAGGTGGCTCCTATTGAGTTGGAGGTGAAGGTGGTTGTGGTGTTGGTGACATGTGCTCAAAAGTTGGGACCTCTTCATCATGTATTTG